>VXBX01000792.1:256297-306383 GCA_013400415.1 Scytalopus superciliaris | reverse complement strand
GGGGGGGGGGTGAGGGAGAGTATGTGCACTTTTACAGTGCAATGTAGACATACTCTCACAGGACACAGGAGCACAAACCTCCTGGAAGTCAATGCAGCAGATGCTCCTTGGCCAAGTGTTTTTGAAACCACTGAATTCTTTTATGAAAAGTCCTGAGGAGTCAAGCCTCCAGGTTTTTCTCAAAGTAACACCAGTACTGGCAAAGGTTGATCAGATTGCATGGAGATAAACTACAGGTCCAACCTGGCCTCCCGAGTTGCAGTTATCAATAACGAAAGACAAGTTTGGTTGCCCAGACTGAGTTTGCTGGAAAATGTCTTAGGAAAAGCATGCTCTTATTTGTCATTGGAGTTAACTGGATGTGGAACTAGTAAGACAGAACAGAAAAGGATGTCATAATTTGTAGGGACATTCCTTGTACTGAAACTCTGGAAACTACATGTTGTTAGTGATGAACTCCACCATTAGGAGAAATGTCTTACAGGCAAGGAGCACAAAAAGGCTCCCTCTGGACCAGAGGCTGGCACATGCAAGGACTTGTTCTCAAAGACTTCTATATGCTCAGAGAAGATGGGTAGAACTCAGGTTTAAATTTGTTTCTACCCTAGCTGTTCAGCTTTTTTTAGTCACAATAAAAATCTTTGCTCTAGCTATCAAAATGTGTATAATTACATGCATGTAAGTCACCAGCATATTGGGAACCCTATGTAATATTTGTAAAGTAGTATAATACCTCTGGATGAAAAACGCTGCAAAGGGTTCCTACTATTAGCTCCCTTGTGCAATTTCAGTCATGTTGGCTTCCAAGATCTTTTGAGTCTTTGTTTACTGCTGTTTGTAGCAGTTGCCATGCAACTTATTTGGATCTGTTTTTAATGTACCTGCCAGCCAAAACCCAATGCCAGGCTTTTCCGTCAGAAGCCCTGCCCACAGCTCAGACAGTGTGCCTGGCCCAGCCTTCTTCCCTGACACTCTGTGGCAAGGCTTGGGACCAAAGGCTGGCCATATACAAGAATAGCAGTTAAATTAAGATTAGAGGAAATGTTGCTGTCAGTATTTGTAGGCTGAACTTTCTTCCAACACTGATGTTCCTGGAGTGCAGGAAACAGTTAATGGAGGCTATTCATTTTCCAATTTTTTAATACTGAAGTGACTCTCAGAATAATTTGGACATTTATTACCTTTAACTTCTTTAACAATGATTCAGTATGAATATTACAAACTCTTAGTCTGGGCCCTAATGCAATTTAGTTATAACGTAGAATTCTTATATTTAGCATACAAAAAAATCAAGCTTGTAGAAAGAAATCTTCTTGTCATATCCTTACTAGCATTAGCTTGAGGCTGGAGGCCATAGAGGGTGTGAACATGTGATTACCTTTTATTGGCAGTATCCTTCAGCAATTTTGGCCAGCAAAGTATTAACTGAGTTTTGATACTGCAGCAACAGGCACTACAGATAAATTAGAGAGGTAACTCTGCTTCCACGTCACTGGCTTGTTCTCTGTCTGGCACAGACCTGAATCATGCACAAAAAGGAACAGTTCCAGACTCACTCTCTGCTTTCCTAGCTAAGCGTCTGTCAGGCAAAGTACCTGCTTGAGCCATTCGGCCCTGCTACTGCAATGGAGGGAGAGGGAATGCTGTCAGGGAAAAGAGGAGAGACACCAGACTGCTGCCTCCTTGGGAGAGAGAAAGGCCTGTGAGGAGAGAAATTGAGATCACCCTCCAGACACCAAAAAGTGCCTGCTAAAGAACACGCTTTGCTGCACTCAGAAAAAACACTTCTGTCCATTCATTAGCTGCAAAAAACAAAATCATATTTACAATGCTCTGTTTGCAATGGCTGGGGGCTAAATTCAATTTGTAAGAAGACTATGGAAAAACAAATGGACTTGTGG
This sequence comes from Scytalopus superciliaris, assembly GCA_013400415.1. Classification (NCBI taxonomy): domain Eukaryota; kingdom Metazoa; phylum Chordata; class Aves; order Passeriformes; family Rhinocryptidae; genus Scytalopus; species Scytalopus superciliaris. The sequence continues at coordinate 304,482 of VXBX01000792.1, read as the reverse complement.
GAATGGTATATACCAGATTGCAAAGCGGTGGATCTAATGATAGACAGTAGGGTATGAATCTGAACAAAGCAAAAGAGTGAGTTTAAAAGGAGACTGAACTAACTAATGATGAAACATGTCCACAGTACAGAATGTGTCCAGTGCTCCGGGGAAAGAAAGAATAGAGTGAAACAGCACATTTCCACCTTGGAAAACCTGCATATGATCTGCAACCAAACTGAAAGAAAAAAGCCTACATTTAGACACAGGCAACTAGACTTTGCTAACTTCACTACTACTTTTAAAACGTATCTTCAGACAAAAAGTCTGTTAAAAAGTTTAGAATGATTTTTGGCAGGGAAAGAATCACTGTAGGATGTAGCAGTTTGCTGGGATCACAATCACATTTGTTGAATACTAGTACTACATAATTTCATACCTTCTTTGGTCTAGTTAAAGTGATCTAAAAGGAAACACTTATTTCAAATAATGCCCCAGTCCAATGTGTATTAGCATCTTACTATGAGAGAAAGGAGGGAACTTTTGTAACAGAAAAAAACAACGCATTTTAATTATGTAATGAATACTACTGAAAATTGTGACATATTTCAGAGAGTGGCATTAACCATATACGATAAGGTAATTTAAGTGGAACTTCACCACAGACAGACTACAGTATCAAAGGTATCTGATGCTTTGCTGCTATAGAGAAAATATTTAAGAGAAGATCTCTGGAGCTAAATTAATAATTTTTAATTACTGCAGTGCTCACTTCAGTGCCATCTCTCTCTCAGCTAGTTCTCAGTGTGTATTTTCCAAACTGTTCTATGACAGTGAAACTGAATTAATCCTACATTGCCTCCCAAAATTAAATGTGATGGATTGAGATGCTTAGAAGAGATACTCACACCTGCTATTGGTGATTACTTTCCCTTTTCTGATTAAATGCTTGACTTGTCCAGAGTGCTGAACTAATTAAACCAGATGCAACAGCATTCGTTTCAAGCTACAAGACAGCAGCTTTTATCAGGCCCATCTCTTACCTTTATTGTTAGTTTATTAAGATTCCATGAGTGTGTTATATATTCAAGACCAGGGGTAGCAGTTTACAATTCTATTACAAAAAAAAACCCCAAACCAAACAAAACAAGAAAGCAATCCCACAAATCCTGCTATACTATGTAGAATAGCAATAGTAAATGATACCATGCAGTATCACTATGACTTCACTGCTTTGGCAGCAATTGTTTCAGCAATAAATAATTTAATGAGCAGCTAATCACTAATTTAAAGCTAGCATAGAGGTACTTCTTTTTCTAATGACCACCTGAAAACATTTTTAAGTTACAGCACTTCTTCCACGGTCACCTTTTCAGTACCAACAAAATTTTCCTTCCAAGTTTAAGATGAAAACTAAGACCTGATACATTTTGTTTAATCCATCTCTTAAGATCCTGGAGTGAACAGCAAAGTCTCTGCTTATCCTTTCAAACACTTCACAGAGCAATTCCTAGCAATAAGTTCTGTATTTTCTCGACTTCAATGAATTCTGCTGGGATAATAAAACACTTGACCTTTCTTTCGCCTGCCTGTTTGTATTTCGGGACGCACGCTGTAGACACAAGCAGTGCACCACTCAGTAAGGAGAAACAGGAGGAAGGAAATTAACCCCACACCTGTCTCCCAGCCCGCCCCACACCTGCGGGCTCCTCCACCTGCTCCAGCACGGCCACCGAGCACAGCAGGATGTCTCTTACGTTAATTTCCCATCCGCGTCCCGCACCTTCGAGCAAACCTCCGGCAAAGGGACTCGCCGGGCGCGGCTGGAAGCGCTAAAGAAGAACCGCTGTTTTCAAACACCTGAGAGAGCGAGAGGATGCGCGGCAGAGCACACGGCGCCGGCAGCCCCGGGCTGCAAACCCCGCACCCCGCGGGGCACAGCCCGCAACCCAAAGCGCCATCCGCGGGGCAGCCCCGCCGCCCAGCCCCGCTCCCGCATCCCGGCGGTCCCGCACTCGGCGGGGCAGGTGCGGGGCTCACCTGAGGAGGGGTCCAGCAGGGCCAGCGGGCCCGGCACGGCGGGGGCGGGCGGCGAAACCATCATCGCCCCCGAGCGCTGCGCGGCGCGGCGCTGCCCGCGGGTGCGGGGCTGGGGCTGGGGCTGGGCGGGGATTCCCGCGGTCCGACCGGCCCCTGCCTCCCGATCGCCGCCCCGGGGCCGCTCCCAGCCCGAGGTGCGCTCCAGGTGTGCGTTTGTGCCACCCGCTGCTGGAGTCCTTGTATGTGCCACCCGCCCCGCAGCCCCGCCGTCACTTCTGCGTTTGTTCTTGGCCAGTTTGTCACCTGCTGGAGATCAGAATTATCAAACTTTCCTTTCAGCAGGCATCTCTAAGACGGGTTAAAGCACGCATAGGCTAAGACAGAAAACATCAGTAGTCAAGAGATGCTGCAAGGCTGTTTTTTTCTTACATGGTATCTCTCAGTTTCTCAGCCTCACTGTCTGGGGTTTTATTCCCACTGCAGATCCTGACTCTTGTGCTGCTGGTAACCCCAGGAACTGCTTGTAGTGCTTCTGAAGGCAGGGTTGTGTCACTTCTGTCTGAAACAGAGTCTAGCAACAACTGAGAAGAAACAGCCAAAGGCACTGTTCTCTTTTGGTGCCTGCTGTTCCTTTTGCATGACTTTCCTATAGCAGAGAACATAATAACATTTTTTTGTGGAAAATGTTTTTGATAGTGCTTTGTTTACATTAGGGTGTGTTCTCCCACTTGCAACAAATGCAACTCTACCTAACATTCTCGTTCTTCTTTTGCTCCAACCTGCAAATGTATGTGTGTGTATATGTATCTTATGTATTTAAGTTCTTCAGTCTTTGGCTGATTTCCCCAGGAAATGGTTAGATGGAAAGAGACAACTTTCTCAGGTACTACCCCTGTAGTCTATGAAGCCAAATAAGCCAACAGCTAAGGCCAACCACAAAGCCACAGTTCTCTTTGCATCCCTTAATTTGGAGAGCTTGAAGAAAAGAGACAAAGTAAGATGGAGGTAGTATGTGTACTATTAATTGCTAATTTTAATCACATTTATGAAGTAATAAATTGAAAAGGCAGAGATGATGATGGTACAAATAAAACATTTATTTCAAAGTGTTAGTGGATAACAGTGAACAAAATGCCCAAAAATCTGATAAAGACCCTCAGGTTCAGGAATAACTATGGATAGAGATTTTTATTAATACTAAATAACAGCAAAGGTTTGGGAAGGCTTTAATTCCCTAGACAGTTCGGAAAACAAAGACCATATGCAGCATGTATTATTGGGTGTGATGGGCAATAAACTTTATTTACCAGCAGCCCCTGAACAGACTATGCTTAGAGGGAAGCTATTCTATAACTCTTTTTAGTAAAATACAAGGACATTTTAAATCCTTTTTAAAATAATTTGATTATAGAAAATAAGCTTTGATGAAAGACTCACATTTTTTACTGCAGATTTCAGGAAAACCAAGAATTGATCTGGCCCTCCAGTCCTAGATATCTGAGGACAAACATTAGGAAACTATGGAAAAATGATTGGTGAGGCTGCATGGACCTAAAACCTCAAGCATTTGAGCATGGAAGAATCATAAACTTACTCTATATCCAAAATAGAAAATCCTGTATAGCACTTTCATCCCATAAAAGAGGTTGGAATAGGTCAAGAACAACTGTAGAGCTACTGGATAAGTAACTACCTGAAAAAAGCTGTTAGTGAGTGAAGGTACAGGAAAGGAAATAGGAGATTGCAGGGTTAGAAACTTCAGGATCAGAATGAAAGGATGGATAATAATCTATCTGAGCCACATGTTGCAAAGAAAAGAATAACAGATAACAAAGACTTCTTCAACTATATAAATAAAAGTGATTCAAAGAAGGAAGATGTATGGTAGCTAAATGCCAGGGATGAGATGAAGGCTGCTCCAAATATTGAATGAACACATTGCCTCAGTTTTCAAAGGAAAAAAAATAAATAATATGAGGGTATTGGCAGAGAACCTAAAATAAACAAAGATAACGTAAAAGATGACTTCAGCAGATATGAAGCGGAAGCATAAGTTAGGCTCTTCCTTGTATCAGGTCATGGAAAACTGCACCCCAAATGCTGAAAGAATTATTAACTATCCTTTCAAGTCCTGAGCAACACTTTTGATGAATCAGCCAAGTTGGAGGTGAAATACTGTTAATTGGAGAACAGGAAACCCATCTTCTAAAAAGGCAGAGGGAGTGAGAGGAGCAGCTACTCCAAGCCCTGTTAATTTGACTGAGGAAAGTCTTAGAGGTAAGTGAAAAACAGGTTTCAGCTACACTGTGGCTCATCAAAGCTAGATCATGTATCAAAACCGAGGGGTTTGATAAGGTAAGTGATTCCATAGGCAAAAGCAATGCAATGAAGCAAATCTGTCTGGATGTCTACACATTAATGAGTCTTTCAGAGAAAAATACTTAACACGGAGCAGACAGCTGCAAGTATGGATAAACATCAGGTGTGGGAATTGCAAACAGGAAGGCAAGATACTGAAAGAGGCAGGCTGTCTGCGGTGCCCCTCAGGGACCAGTCTGGAGGTGAGACCCTTGGTGTTGGATTTAAGGAGTGTATGTGTGGTTATGAAGTGTGTGGCCATGGCAAAGCTGGTAGACACAATTCTATCACTGCTCTCACAATTGCTGCTGTTGAGGACTGTGGGAGCAGGAGCATACTGGCATGTTAGAAATGTTTCCAAGAGGAGCTTACACACTTCAAAACTAACAGTGTTTTTTACTGTTTTTTACTTTACTGTTATTTTGGAGTCTCTCCAGTTCAGTGATATTGTGGAGGAATTATGTATCACTGACAGTGCTTGAACAATGTCAGTGAGAAGACAGCTAGACATATATGTTCTGAGATGCATTATTTAATACTTGCTAATTAGTTCAGTGCACTGGAATTGTGGTAGGTCTTGATTTTATAAATATATTGCTGGTTGTCTCCAAAACCATAAAGTGTTTTTTTTTCCTACCATTTTGATGTGTAACTCAGACCTGAATTTTCTTGATTAGTATTTTTAAGGTCTTTGTTTCTCAGGCGTTTGGCTCATGTACTTTGTTCAAATGTCAAAATTAAATACTTTGCTAGATTTGTGCCCAGAAGAAGTCACAACACTCCAAGGTTAGTCTGACAAGGGCTGTTAAGAGTTCTTTTAATGTGTGTGTTTGCAGTGTATTTGTTAGGATAATTTTTGCATTCTCACCTAAAAAGTGCCCTGTCAGCACTGGCCCTGAAGGCCTCCATGACGCCCTTAATTTCTTCTCTTCCATTCCTGTGGCACACTGCAGCTTTGAAGGTTTTTGGCTTTTGTCCTTACAGGCCATAAGTATGTGGGTGAATGCTTGCAAGCTGAGGTTGGTCACACATGAAATTTGTATTCTCTGTATTCCTGAAATATTTTCTTATTTTAAACAAGCCAAATCTGATTGGTCTTTCTTTACAGATTGTGTTTTCTAGGCTTCCATTGCTTCCTTCTAGCCTGTGCATCATCACACTCTGCGTGGGCCACATCTTTCTTTGAGGGTAATGTGCAATATTCACAGAATCACAGAGTAGGTACAGCTGGAAGGGGCCACAGTGGGTCATCTGATCCAACCTCTGTGCTCAGGCAGGGTCGTCATAGAGCACGTTGTGCAGGACTGCTTCCAAAAGGTTCTTGAATATCTGCAGTGAGGGAGACTCCACAATCCAAAAAAAAGATTCAAAATAATTTTTCATTATAAGTTTGTCTGCCAGCATAGTTCCTGTAAGATACTCAACAGTTTCTCCCAGCTTTCTATCCTCTTCAAATTTAAGATACCTTATATCCAAGACCATCAGTGTCAATACTGAACTGTATCTGACACAGAAGCACTTCAGGACTTTCTGTCTTCTGGGACCATTGATAAGTATGACTATCCAGCTCCCTTTTTTATCCCTTCTGTACTATTTTATTTACACTATTTCTCTGTAGGAGTTTCTGATACTAAATTTTGGTTTATTGGGTTCATTCTCTTGCAAGTAATTTTCTCAGTAGCCCTTTTTTGAAATCTGCCGTGGGCTTTTGGTAGTGGTGTTTTCTTTGGGGGAAGTTTGTTTTCAGTAAAATTCAAACAGAAGACCATTCCTTCTAGACCTCCTCTATCACTCCCACTTTCAGCAGGAAGTTGTTTCCCAGGCTCAGAGATCCAGTCACACAGAGACTACCTGTGTGAAGCAGCTTAAATGACCCCAATGCACTTGGCTCTTCACCACAACACTCAGACTATTACTGGGTTCCTCAAAGAGTTTGAGACCTGTCTCCTCCTCCTCCCGTTATGTGAACCCTCAGCAGAAAGGTAAGCCAGCCTTTGCTGGGGCTTAACTCAGAGTGCTTAATAAACCAGCTTGCCCAGTCACACAGGTCATGACAATGAGGTAAGTACTTTTCCTTTGTTCATAATTTATAAACAGTATTTATTGGCATGGTTACTGGTACAGTCCCTTGAGGAATACATTGCCTTAGTTCAGCTGGGCAGTGTAAGGGAATCATGCTGGAAGAGAAAGGAGAAAGAGAAGTAACCTTGAGGTTGAGATAAATGGCCACTGAGCATTTGACTAAAATAGTTGATGGCTATTAAAAGAAAATTGCTGGGCAATTCACTTCAGAAATTCTGCTTCCTGGTGCCAGCCAGTTTCCGGGGTGTGGTGTAGTTTTATTAGCACAAGATTTAAAAGACTCTGTCTGTTATCTTTAAAAGGGATTTGAGAAGGTATTCATAGCATTGTTCAGAGGCATTGGAAATAAATGAATGACACATTCATTCAGTTAAAGAAGAATCACAGAATATTCTGAGTTGGAAGGGACCCACAAGGATCATCAAGTCCTCCTTTTATGTGAATGCCCCATACAGGGATAGAACTGACAACCTTGGCATTATTAGCACTATGCTCTAAACAACTGAGCTAATGGTACATGTTTATCAAAAACAGGTTTAAAGTTTTTTATTGCCTACAGTGGATTTCCCCCCCATTAATTTGTGCAGTCAGTTTTTGAACTCCATGAACTTTTAGCATTCACAGCATGTTGTGACAAGGAGCTCCATGGATATCCATATGCTGTGTGAAAACATAGGATATCCCAATGGGAGCAAGAGGCAAACTGAAAAGAGCAAGATAAAAGTCAAGTTAAATGTCAGGGTTTCTTTAGAGTCATGGGAGAATATACCTGAGGAAAGGTATGTTGCCCTTACCAAAAAACCCCACAAAAACCCCAACAAAACAATTGCTACATGATACCAAAATTCATTGTGTTACTCATTTATTAATAAAGTTAGATAGTGAGAAGTCATATGGATAATGCACTGAAAATCATTCTTGTGGTGTAATTCATAACCGTATCAAGACAACAGTATTGTAAGAAATGGACTTGACTTTGCTGAAGTCTGACAACTGTCTTTTAGGTGTGCTGCTTCCTTTGGGAAAATCTCACTCAGTGAAATACGGAAATCAATCTCATTCAAAAGAAAGGAATACAAAACAAAATATAAGAAGTGACCAAAAGGCAGAGATGAAGATCTTTTGCAGCAGTTTGGAGACAGGCATAACAAAATGCAAAGATATCAAATATAATGTATTCAGACTCCTAATAATTATGCATCCTCATTAACACAGACTATGAAGACATGAAATATCAGAAGACACACAGCTGATTATATGAAATGTGCACAAGTCCATAGGACCTGATGAGATACATCCATGGGTCCTGAGGGACCTGGCCAAGGAAGTGGCTATCCATCATATTTGAGGAGTCATGACAGTGTGTTGAAGTTCCCACAGACTGGAAAAGAGGAAACACAGCACTCATTTTCACAAAGGGAAATAAGAAAGAACCAGGGAACTACAGGCCAGTCAGTTGCATCTCAGTGCCTGTCAAGATCATAGATCACATCCTCCTGGAAACTATGTTAAGTCACATGAAAAATAATGAGGTGATTGGTGACAGTTCATACGGCTTCACTAACGGCAAATCATGCCTGACAAGTCATCTATATAGGTAAAAATGTCTATATAGACATATTTATACCAGTCCAAACAGGAACAGATCATCAGTTTTTGAAATACCTGAAGAAATTCCTCTGGAAAATGCATCTTAAATTTCAAAACTATGCCATCACCAAAAGAATAAATCAATCTGTAATACAGATGTAGTAATGAAATTTTTATATCAGGCATAATTTCAATTGCACTTCTAAGTAGTTAACATAAAGTTTGATTAATTATTTTTACCATCTCAAAGCATCTTTAAAAGTTCTTTTAGGAGCACAGTGAATTATACTATCCATTCAAATTATTAAGTTTTTTAAAGCCCAGAAATAAGTGAGACATCCTGTACCTTTCCTCATATCAGATGGTACCTAATTTAGTCAGGTGCCCTTCATTCCTGTCTGCTGTAGTGACACAAAGTCAAGGACAATGTATGGCACGATATCAGTGAGGGGAAAGAGCTCCTTGCACCTCTCTCATCCCATGCAAGGTTGTTTCCTCCATATATTCTGAGCAGCTTTGCTTGGCTGAGTTTTAAAGTCTCAGTTACAAAGTTCTCCTCCTTTCTCGTGACAGTTTTACTGTTTAATGGAAATTAAGGAGTGTCAAGAGCCAAGTTCCACACAGACAACCCCTCAAAAGTTGTATCACAACATTTGTCAAACTGATTTCCTAATTGTTTTACTGGTGTATTCCTTTAACTTAAAGAACTCGCCATACTCTTCATAAATTGGACAATGAAATACGAAATTATAGCAATATCCTGACAGGCACTGCAGTTTCCACTGTATCAGAACTGCCTTGGTAAGGAGAACAGTGAAGTTTGGAGAATGTGGTAGTGTAGCTTGTCTGAGGAGAAGAGGGAGAAGGTGAGCAGAGATGATGTGTCAGTCTTTGAAGCTTATTCTACAAAGAAATCTGTGAGCTATGGAGAGGCACCCCAGTAATGTAGAATGAATATCCTTCTCTCTCTCAAAGGGTCCTTAGGAACAACCTGCCTTTTAGAACGGTATAAGATGGTGGGCTCTTACTATAGTCCAGTGTTTCAGCATTTTCACAGCACTCACACTCGTTGAAAAGAACACATCTGCAGCATTTCTTTCACATGTGAAGGAAGCAGCTTGCCAATTCTTAAAAGACTGTGTTTAGAATTTAATAAAGATGTGGAGGTGTAACAGAAGGAAGGCCATAAAACCTGACTTGGCAACTGGGTCCTTGCACATGATGTTGGAGAGATGAGGATTCCTGACTACTTGGCAGAGTAAGGCAGTGAACAGGGCAAATCACATTTAGCTGGAGGCAGTGCAGGAAATGCAAACAGCAACTGAGTTCTGGGGTCAGAGTCAGGGTGGCTCAGCTTGCACAGTGACTTACAGTGGCCACTGCTTTAGCACAGCTCTGGAAAGGGTCACCTTTCCACCATCCCCCTTGTGGCTGTACCCATGATGGCTTAAAAACAGCTGAGGAAATTGGCCTTCAATTTTAAAAGGGAGGATAGTGTTCCATTCCCTGTTGATGCCTCTGTGGGGAAGAGGTTCTTCAATTAAAAGTTAAAATGTCAGCACTCTGTCTTCCCAAGGCCTAGCTTGGTTCATTGTGGCAGCGTAAAGGAAGGGCTACAGCCTGGTTTATTTCTTCTGCTTGATTTGAAAGTACCAGAATTAATGGTGCATATGGTGACATGGGCAGCTTGTGGAGATAAAGAGGAGATGTAGGGTTGAAATTAAGAAAGATGACAGGCTCTAAAATGTGTTCCCTACCCTCAGGGGAAAGACACTTTAAGCAGCAGTTGAGAGTCTTCCAGGCACTTTGTTTGGTAAAATACTAAGTTGTCAATAAAGAGAAAGGAGTTAAAAGTGGCTGGTAGACCATGACTTGCTGCCAGGGAGGTTTAACTGTTCTGGAGATGGACTAGGGCTTGCTGCCATGGATTTTTAGACATCCAAATAGAGGACAAAAGATGCAAAGCCACTGCAGCCCAAAGTGTTTAACAAAGGAAAAAAAAAATGCCAAAAGAAAACTGCATTTGGACATTTTTAATAATGTTTTCCTTCCCTCTTTTTTTCATCTCTGGGGCTCTCATATTCAAAGTGGTTCAGGGAAACATGTTATGTATCTTCCTCTATTTCCTTTCAATCTCATTGTCCAAACAAAGTGTTCTGTGGAATCATTGTATTCCGATGCTAATAATAGCAAAAAACTCAGTCTAGGAATAACGTGTCACTTCTAGGTTTCTTCTGTCCATAGTTTTTGTTTCCTTCAGGTGTCAGTCACAGACATTTCTCCTGACCTCAGAGCTGTCACTCAAGCAGCAGAGTCCCTGTGCCTTATCTGGTTAGACCACAAGAACAGTATTTTCCACAGTGCAGGACAGCACCCACAAGAACACAAGATAAAGTTCTGTAGGCTGAAAGGATTTAAGCCACGAATAAGGAGGAATCGGGGACTCTCTGAGTGCAACCACTGGTGACAGCCCTCTTTTAATGAGCTGCTATTCCTCCTCAGCAAACAAACTACAGCACGGGGTAGCAAAACAACAGACATATTCTTTGCCTGGATACAGACAAAAGCAGATAGACAAGAGGACTAGAACAAGAGCAGCAAACCAGTCTCCCTATTGTACTTTTTCAGTGCGAGTGAAAAAATGGTCACTGAAATATGGGTGGGGAGAAATAAAGATTAAATCCTTCAGCTTGTGTGGGCTGGATGCACTGAAACACCTGTGGAGGTAAATGTGCAAATGGAGCCCAGTATCATGCTTGATTTCGTTGACTTTTAAAGGAAAAAAATACGTTGTATTTGGAGATGAGCTGACTGTTCATGGTAAACACATACCATTATAAATGAGACCATCTTTTTGCCTCAGACTATATATGATGGTTTACTTCTGATATTATGTTAGCTTTGTCCTCTCACATGGCTGTTCATTTGAACAAGTGCAAGCTTAAGGTGGTAAGTAGCAATTACAGGTTTGCCTCCAAAGTCCCTTACAGTTCTTCTCAGATTTTGATCAAGCCATCAATTTTCAGGTCACTACCCTTAGCCACTGCATCCGCTTGGTTCCAGCATAAATGCATCAGCAACAGATGATTCACAGATTTCTGGCCCTTTTTCCTGAGGATCTACAGGACTGTGATCATTTAACTGCAAACTGAGCTTTTGTTTATATTGATAAGGTAAACAAAGCTGCAATAAACCTACTTTTTTTCCAAAAATCATCTTCAAACATCTTTTTCGTTCTTCTTCCTCCCAATAGATCTGTTGTGCAAAAAATGCAAGGAACTTTTAGGAAAAGATCCTGGCCACTTTCAACAAGAATACAATATTGAACATTTATTTATGCTAATATTCATGTATCTTTCCCTTCCCAAGAACAACCTGAATATTGTCCAGTTTCTATAAATAATTGTCATGCCATGTCAATGGCATGTCTTTATTATTATGTTTTGCTGTGTCTTCACATCTTCTGTGAAACTTTGAGTTGACTAAACAGAGAATGCCTCCTGTCACATAGCTCTGTAACACCTTGATTAAATGCCTAAGCTACTGGTATATGGAAAAGTCCTGAAGGCATCCAGGCAGGTCATCCAGTACATGCGCCATCTCCAAGTAATGCCTTAAGGTTCTTAAGTGCATAGATTTTCATGCACCTTTTAGCACTTTTCTATAGTAATTTTAGGATAGAACTTTTTACTAAAAACTTTTGTACCAAATTCCAAAACGCTGCATAAGTTTCTCATCAAAGATTTCAGTAGACAGAGATTTTTTAGCAACCTAAGATACATCTAGTCTAAAGGAAGCATACTGGAACAAGATATATCCAGCACATTCCTTGATATAACTTTAGTCAAAGCTATTCAGAAGGCCCAGAATCTTTGAATTTGCTTCAGGCAGGACAAAAGGCCTGAGGAAGATGAAGAGTGGGAGGAAAGAAGGGTCGTGAGCTCCCACCCACCCAATTCAGGAAGGTGGGCCTACGGGTGGCCCCAAGGGAGGTCCTGGGGATGGACACATTTTGGGATGGGTGTATCCTATTAGATATGATAATTAGCCAGTGTTATAAACTTGTAAAAGCTATCCTGCATGTGTGCTAATGTATTTTTTGCAATTTAAAGGGCTTTTATTAAAGACATGCTCTCTACCTTAACTATACTAAAATTGTCCAGAAATTTTTTCATTGATTTTAGGGAACAAAAGCAGTATCTAAACAGTATGGCATATGTGCCAGACAGTGGTAGAAAAACTGCTGGAGGTACCTGTTTGCAGAGGTACTTAATAAACTATGCTACTGATAGTTTTCACTGTCTTCTTGCAGAAGCATCTGCCTTACTACAGAGGTACCGGGCTCAAAAGAGAGTGAGAAGCTATCTAGTAAGATTCTGAATTCTCTGACAGTTATTTATAACTGCCTTTCCATGAGCAGTAATACCTCAGCGATAGGGGCTGGGCCATCTGTCAGAAGATCAGCTTTAAAGGTGGAAATCTCCATTTTCATTTGCACAAAGCCTTCAGTCCTGGCTTTGTTGCGTGTGTTGATTTCAAGTGTTAAGCCTGACTATTTCAGGAAAGGATGCTACGTGGCCTCGCTGCCGAAATCACTGGCAGGGATGGGGAAGGATGTGAGGACAGACAGAAAAGCATCGTGGAGATGGAGTCAGTGAAAAATGCATTTTTGGAAAGGGAACATTTGCTGAGAGCTCGTGCTAGTCAGAGAGCTTCACTTGTTCATCTTCTGTGGCAGCAGCAGTTTGAAAGTATCAGGAATTTATAGTGTGCAAACTGGGCCCAGAGGATACCGACGAGTGGGACAGGGTGCAGATGAGGCTTTAAAAATGCCTGGTGAATGAAATGTAATTGCACACAGCTAAAACTGTCACACTGCCATAGCTCCCTTAAATAGGCATATCTATTTCTGTTTAAATATGTATACAAGCATGCTCCCGTGTCCCATTAAAGCATGTTGCTGGATACAGCCATACTGGAGTCCTTAGCTGGGTTCAGAGCCAATATATTTTCTTTCTGCACCCAATTGTAAAACTTTGAATTTACTTTGACTCTTTCTTTGTGAATTTATCCTGAGCTCTATACATATATTTGTTACCATAATTAATCCAAGGGATACAATTTAATATGAGAAATAAGCCATTCACTTGATCTGTTTGTTGCTTTTCTCTTCTTATTGTCTGTGATCAGTCATCTACCTCCAAGGCTTTCCTATGGTCACAGCATGCAATTGCCCCAGAAGGAAGGAATGAAGTATTTCCTCTCAGAATTCTCCCTTGGTAGTGTTGTACACTCTCAGCCTTGCCTGCCATGGTGTGAGGAGACACAAGACTTCCTTGCCATGCTGGAAAGAGATCTGGTGGCTTCCAAACCCAGGGTTTCAGCTCTCATTGCACAAACATACTTGCTCCTGCCCCTGTGCCTCTGCACTTTGCCTAGGAAAATAAAACTTCTAAGACAAACTTGAATAACAATTGGACATACCCATATACTATGGTTTGCTCATCAGTGTATGTGTTTATACAGAGAACAGCCATTTTTGAGCCTCTCTGCAAACAAAAAAAATCTCACACACACAAAGGTTATGAACAACATGTAACAAAAGTTGCAGTTTTAGCAGTTATAACAAAGAACAAACCAGCAGATCTTGAAATTGGGACTTTGCAGTAATCCTGAATTAGAATCATAGAATCATTTATGTTGGAAAATACTTCTAAGATCATCGAGTCCAACTGAATTGCATCAGTATTAACAAAAGAGAGCTCTGGCTTTGGGGAAGGATGCAATTTTGTGGTCCATTGTAGCTGTTGGGCTGCATAAGACAGAAAGGGGACAGAGGACCTAGTTAAAAATATCTGCTTTCTGCATTTGAATAACCCGCTGTCCACATGCTATGTTTGTCTTTCATTTTAAATAATACTTATACAAAGGTTCAAATGAGTCAGTAGATGTGATCATAACTGCTAGCATATAGTAGCTTATCTCAAGTACTACAGGTACTTATTGTTTCCTCCTTTCATAAAGCTTTAAAAAGGGCTTTTATTTTGCTCTTAAATTTTGATTTAGGTCCTTTGAAGTAAAGGCATTCTTCTCTCAACATAACTCCTTCAGTAATAACTAAGGATCCACTTGGCTCTTGTCCCTGGAGGGCTTCCCAAGCGCAGCTTGAAGATGCAGGTTTCCAGTGTCACTTTTTAGTGACTCAAGAGCCTTTATGTCCTAAACCAACTCTGCTTTTATTTTGCATTTCCTTTGCATCCGAATTCCTGCTAAGCATGATGGCATGCACAGTGGAAGTGGCATCAGATCCAAGGGCTCTCTGCTCTGACAGTACACGTAGGATAATTCAAGATTGAGATCCTGGCCCTTCCTCTATACTGAAGCTTTTATACATGATGTCAGAATTTGGCATACTTCATGTTAACAAAGTGAAATGAAGTAAGCCTAAAACTTTGGACACCAGAACTTTACACGTCAGAACAAAACAAGGGAGTTATTGATGGTGTTCAGGGTTCAAACTGTCCTGAACACACTCAGAGCTAACTAAGCTGGAGCACCAACTCAGAACCTGTGATATTGCTGTGAAAGTTAGTTAACATCAGCATATAGGAAAACTTCTCTGCAAGCTGCTGGCAATTATTCCCTCAAATCCTGTACTTACCTTGTTGGTGACACATAACAGTGTCACAGAGCAATGGTTTGTACTCACCAGTAACAGTGGGCACCCCGTTAATCCAGGTCCTCAATAGCCCTTGCCTATAGTGGAATACAGAAACACAAGAGCTCCTCTCTCCTGGATGCCTTTGGAACATGCCTCTGGCATCAGCATCTCTGGGCAGAAACTCAGTCCCATTTTGGTTAATTTGTAGTACAAGAGAGGAGAAATCTAAATCTAAATCTTAGAGTATAAGACTGCTACAAACCGCTCTTCATGGCCCCTTCTCAGTGCACTCAACTTTGCCATGCCATGTGAGAAGCCTAACTCCCTGTATGCTACATAAAAGTCCTTGCCTGTTTCACAGGTCTGAATTCAATTTGGGCAGGACTTGAGGGATCCTCAGCTCGTGGGCAAACACCCATTTTACTATGGTTTGAACTAGATTTTAAATTTTATATATATCAGATTCCTGCCTTGCCCATGCGCATGGTTTTTATCTAAGATAAGCACATGAGCACTTTCCATCTCAATGGGTAAGAACTCTCAAAATTTAATTTGAAACATTATATTAAAGCACTATGAACAATGGGAATAAAACAAGAGCTGAGACCAGGGTTCCCACTATAATGTAAGCAACTTTTGAAAGAAGTCAAATAAAATTACACAGCATTCTAATTTCTACTTTCTAATTTTTAATTTCTAATTTATTTAGGTTGTTCTTTCTTAGCATAAACATTCAATAATTTTAATTACTACAGAATCCTCAGAAACCTAGAGGACTTCCACACAGTTGAATAAAACTGTCTTCATCAGTCTGGAAGATTATGGCCACCTGTTGGCAGCAAATCTTAAGCTAACCCAGCCTTGAGAGACTTTTAGTTATCAGCAAACTATTCACATGTATGCATGTGAATGTTCAGCTCTGCTCTGGTGATTGGTGTTGACCATTTCTTTTGCCCTTTTAACTATAGTGCACATAAATAAACATGAAGCATTTAATATGAAGCATTTCCTTTTTAAAGCACTTTGTTCAGCTTTTTTGCTTCTTACTTAGACTTGTTTTTTCACTGAAAGCTGCTTGTTGATTTATAAGATGCAATTTTCTTATTGTGTTTAAAATGTTCTGATACACAGCATACTACATTTTGCCTACTAAGCAAGGATGCCAGGTCTTTAATCTTAATATTACCTCCTCATCTATTTATATATGACAGCTGTTTGTGGAAACTTCTATCCTTTTCCCATTGATGAAGGACACCTTTAAGACAACACATAGTTGCTCATGTTTCATGCAGCACCCAACATGTACTGGCTTCTCATTCAGGAATAAAAGAACCAGAGTCTGCTTTAGAAAACCTAAACCTGAGGAGAAATACAAATGGAAAGAAAGGAAATGGGACATGAAAATCTTCACTGGATTGGAGATGGGCTGTGTGCTGCTTACTCAAGAAGCTTTTATATTGATTTTCTCCTCTGGAAATGTGGCTGAAGCAGTCATGCTGCCTGTAAGTGTTTTTTGGAGGTGTTTCACTAACGACTTTTGAACCTCAGCCAAAGGGGCACAGCTGGACTTCAACTCAAGGCACACAGCACAAGTGGTTGGACACCCTCTGAGATGTTTCGGGTGTATAAGCTCAGGGACAGGCACAGAGGGACATGTCTTGAGGGACTAAGGGACAAGAGGTTAAGGTAAGACCTTGGCAGAGGAAGGAGAATGCCAGAGGAATGATTTAGGGAGAGGCAGGAGGGAGACAGATAATAAATGCTGCAGCATTTTAACTCCTCAGATAGTGACTATGCTTTCAGCAAGACATAAATTGACCCCAACCTTACGGTGACTTTACAAATAAAAGATAACGTTTAATTAATTGCATGGTGAACAAGAGAGAAATGAACATTTCTTTTCTATAATGATGATGTGCATTTGGTAGTGCTCTCCTGCTGCCTAAATAAATGGAAGGCAGAGTATTGTGGTGTTCTGGCCATGCTCCTGGAATTGGATTATCTCCCCTCTTCCACTTGGCATCACAGAACAGTCACTCTTAATTGCATCTTCTATCTGATTATTAAGCAATGCTTCTGATCATGCTCCATCTCTTCCCTTATCTGCTTTTCATCTTTTGCATTGCCTTTCTGTAATAGCAACAGACCTGCCTTGAGGCCCCAAATTACTTCCTCTCATCTTCAGGTGCAACACATTATTTTGGGGATTTTGATGGCTCCACTTTTCTTAGTGTGGTTCAGCTCTTGCATGAAGTTCTGACTTTGTTGTGATCTGATTCTGCCCAAGAGCAGAAGCAGTTCCTACAGCCACTGGTGATTTGAACTCTCTCTCAGGGGATGAGTTTCCTGAACCAGCACAACCTGCATGTGGTGCCAATCTTTGAATAGCTGGGCAGGCCCAACAGCAAAGGTACAGCGAGCTACAAAATGGGAATCAGTTTTGGCACCACACTGCCTTGCCTGTCTTAAACGGAGAATATGAAATGTGGTGCTGGCTGCCAGCCTGCAGATGTTAGGTGAAGCAATGGTTTTGTATCATGGTCCAGAGGCTCTGACAAAGTGTAAGCAGTGCATGCCACAGGTTAAGAAATGCACTCTTAGGGAATGCTTCATATATGCAGTCATTGCCTTCCAAAAACCCTCACATCAGCCCTCCATGAAGCCAGGCAGGAATAGCCTCAAAGTCATTGAATTAAATACATTCATTTTTTAAAATCCTAGAAGACTGCCAGCCCTCCTTGCCAGGAAGATGATGAGCCCATCAGTTGGAGGCTGGAGCAGAGGAAAGGAATAAATGAAAGAGATAATAAATCCCTCTATTCATATTACAGACCATAAAAGGGGAAACCTGCCAAGTAAGGCCTGGAAGTTCGGAAACAAGCAAGAAAGACCTTGACTGGAGCAAATCTTCTCTGGAGGAGCAAAGATACCCTGAATCCCTAAGTACTGCAAGTATCCTACACTATCAGACAGCAAATGCTCCATGAAAATTAAATTAATACTGCTACTACCCAGTGGCAGCCAGATCTGAGCTGCAGTGTTGAGTACAGTGATGTCAGAAATTTCAGACAGAGGAACTGAATACCGAGTCTGTGTTGCTGCTATCAGTTACTTTGCTTTCCTTTATAAATAATGCTGGGTTGCTTAGGTTGCCAGTTAGGAGCTCTAAGACTATCTGGGGAGGTGTGTTGTTCCTTTAGAAAGACTTAGTTTAACACATTATACACTTCAAAGGGCACCACTGCAGATAGAGGCACTAAAGCCACAAAACAAGAATCAGTTGCATGCCAAAAATGAGTTTTCATCAAGTATCAGGAGGAATTTGAGATATTCTGTCCTTTCTCCTGGGTGAAAACAGAGATACCTACCTCCCAAATAGCCAGTCACCAAAATGTCGAGCTTACCTATGGAAATGCTCTGGTCTTTTGGGTGCTGGTTCCAGAGTCACATTTACTGAACTGAGTAAACAAATGCACACATCCTGAAGAGGCCTGAGATAGGGTGTCCCCCTGATAGGAGCTGGTACTTGACAGAAGTACAACTCTGTTGGAGGACTATGCAATACATCAACACCTACACATGCATACCCACACATACACAGAGTGCAAGGACCGGTGAGCTTGGTTTAGGTGAGGTAAATAAAGTACAGGGGTTTGCATGTGCAGCTACAAATGAAAATCCTCCATGCAGCTGATCTGCCTGTTGAAACCTGGGAGAGATTTGGCCCCTTTGAAATTGAGGTCCCATCAAGGTGTCTACCATTCTTTAATGCTCCAAAAATCAACATCAGAGGCACCAAATTTGTGGTGTTTTAGAATGTCTATGTAATGAATAATTGTAAGACCCTTTTCTTTTACACATTATTGTTAGCTGGTATGTATATAACATATATGGTCATACAACATCTGTAGACCTAGCCTTGTGTGATAACTGCAATGCAGGGATGTTCTTCCACTTCTTTAAGTGGAATTTGCCTAGTAAAGTTCTGCTCAAGCCATGATTTTTTGGTCAATGAATGCAAGGAAACTTTTTAATTGAGGTTATTTTTCTCTTTTTTGTTCTCTCTGGGGCATTTTTATCCTTGTTTCTCCTGAAGCTGGGACTTATGCAATTGTGCTGCCTATCAATCCCCTTTAATGATATTTGAACTCGGTGGCCAAATGTAACCACACTTAGCACAGGGCTGGACTTCTCGGGGACAACATACCCAAGGAAAGAGGCAACCAGATAATGAAGGGAGAGAGAGAGTAAATGCTTTCACGGCAAAAGAGTTTCAAGGAGATATCAACCACATTGGGAGGCACCAGAGAAGTTATCCAGAAGAGAGAAAAGCAGGAAACAGTCTCTGCTGTCTCTGCTCATCACAGCTCTGAGGAATGTTAGCTTCAAAAACCCAGACGGACCATCAACACAGCAACATCAAGTGCACGTCTGCACGTAGATGAATTTGGTGTCCAGCTTTCATCTTTCCAATAGATTCATTAACAGATGGGTGTACTGGACTAGTTCAGTCCAGCTCAGTTTTCTTTTATCTACAGAATCAGATGTGTTCTTCTTCTGTGAACAACGGTAATATTGTTCAGGAGGCATCCCTGGCACTGCTCCCTACAAGAATCAATTGCTGAGGTCTTATAGCCAAGCACTTACAGAAAAGGGATATCTAGTAAAACATAAGTCAACTTCCTTCCTCTCTTGTCATGAATTGTGCTGCTCAGTCTAGCCCATTATACAGAAGAGGATGGCTTTTCTTCTTTACACAGTCCATTTGGCAGAGTCGTGTTGAGCAAAAGTGGTGGCATAACAGGTGGTTTCTGGAATAGAAAGAAACTGTGCTGATTTATGTCACAATATCTCATCAATGTCCTGAAAAAGTTGTGAAGCCATTGGAAGAAATTGTGGTGGACTAGAGGTATAGGAAGGGAGAGGCAAAGTTCTTCATCAGAACCCAGCAAAGTGACCTGCAGCAGCTGGTAACACCTCCCCAGGCAGGTTAGTGCTGTTTGCAGAGGGACCTTCTCCCAGCAGGAAAGAAGGCACTACATTCCCTTATTATGAAAGGACATCTGATAGCCCAGGTTGTTCTACTACACAATCTATAATTTATTTATTGGTCTTTAATGGGGTTGAATAATTGTCTGCCCCTCCTGGATGCATCCTGCTTTCTGCTCTGTAAGTGACCAATAGGCACCGTTATTATGCAGTGAACAGACATTGATTTTAGGGGCAGATATTTCTGAGGTTGAACACTGTGTGTTTCTTCCCACATCCAGAAAGCTACAGCAGAACAGGAAAAGATGCAAAGATGCTCCTGATGCATCAGTGTATCATCAGTGAGGATAATCAAAGGCACCAAGAGGCCCCTGCACCAGAAACAAATAAATCCAGGAGGGGTCTGCTGTTTGAAGAGAAGATGACCATGAAGGAGATCAATAAGACCACGAATGGCAGTAAGAAAGCCAGCAGGGAACAGTTGCCAGCTCTTTTAATCCAAGATGCAAAGGACAGCAGATAAGCCTGTCAGACAGCAGTTTCAATGGACAGAAAAATATCTGTGCACACAATACACAGCTAGTTCATGGGCTGCCTTGGCAGAGACCTCCTGTTTGTGGGCTACAAGGTTACCTGGGCTCAGAAAGCACCCAGACCTGCTGAGAAAAGAGTCATCACTGCTTCAAATGGTAGAAGTGTCCGCTTATCCCTTGAGGTCATTTGGGTTCACATCTTATGCCCAGATATGATGGCAGGTAGCTGGATGAAGGCTGTCAGGAGTCCCACAAACAAAGTTCGTGCAAGATCAACCCTTAGAGCCGAAAAGGAGGAATGCCATAAAAGCTGTTTGCTGAGAGGCTGTACTTTCAGTACTGTCCCCAAAAGACTCCTCCTTACCCTCTCCACACTGCTTCATACTGCTCTTGGGGGCTACAGAAAGCCATCCTGGCTGCCCTTATTCCTTGCTACACAGCACACACCATGAAACTCTACTCAGCCTTTGCTACGGAGAGCTCACAGCTTACAGTTTCAGAAGCTATTTACAACTGAATAGAAAACCTGTGGATAAAGTTCTCGAGGAGGGCATAAGCACATAAAATGTTGATACTCAGTACTTCATGCCTAGTTCCATAGAAATTTAATTTCCCTAGTTTTAAGACAGTAAGAAGCAGTAAAAGCAGCTTCAATGGAAAAAGAACTTCATCATTTCAATTAGACTACAGATTTATTTTTCTATTAATCATGTCCTTTCTGCAAGGTGACCAAAAATTAAGGGTCAAACACACTAGTGCCAAAAAGCTCTGTGTTTCTGCTCCTTACTCTGTGCTGAGGACACCTGTGTGGACAGGTCCTCACCCCCTGAAGCAGGTACAAAAAATCAGCACAGTGGTTTCTAGAGCAGATATTACTCATGTGTTGGAAAAAATGACCTAACAGGTTTCTCCATCTGCTGTTCTTCACACTGAACTTCTGCATCCATGCCTGCTGTTCTGGAAATACTGTACCAGATAACACATGTGATCAGTAGATCACAACCTGCAATCTCGTCCATTCTCACTGTCTAGGAGGAAGGTATATATTCACCAAATTAGCCCTTAATCCTTCACATCAGTGCAATTCCACATGTGCATCCTTAAAACCTATAGCTTGAAAGGCAACTTCTAACAGCTACCACGCATGCTCGGCTTTTACTCCCTGTTGTGCAGGTATGAGGGGGATCAATGCTGTTTAGTATACTCAGTGATAGTGAATATTGATCCCCTTGACTGCTTGAAATTACATCGATTAAAAAATGTATTTGCATAAATGCTTAGGAAGGACCTGTACACGCATTCCTCATGGACATAAATAGAGAAATGCTGTCAGCCTCCATCCACACTCTCCTTCCATACCCCTAGCAACATCAGATCCAAACAACTCGACTTCTGGCATTTCAGTGGAGTGACACCACACAGGAATCAGCAATGTGGGTATACTTACACACACAGCTACCCTGCTTCTGTCCAGTATGTCTGCAGGGTGTGGGAGCTCTGACTGAGTGTTGGTATCTGTTAGTGAGTCCTGCAATGCATTCCTGGAGATGGAAATAGCTATTCAACTAAGAACACTCTGGACACTTATAAAAATACTTTTATATTAAATAAGATAGAGTTTTAGTGAGCCCACACTTTTCAGTAGACAGAAAACATTTTCAGTATATGCATCACCAAAAGGCATTTGCTCACTTGCTGAGCACAAGCACATCCTCTTTGCAGAGCTTTTGATTGGCAGTTTATGGGGAATACTGCCTACTGTGCACTTTGCCCTGGGGTCTGGGCTCTGACAACACCTCAAGCAGTTAATATTATTGAGACAGAACCCCCCAAACCAGAAAATGTAATACAACTTCAGACATGAAGACAACTGATGTGTCCAAGAACAATGCCAGGTGCCCCTACCAGAAGCATCCCATAGGCAGCAGCACAAGACAAAGCTGAAGGGAGGCAAAGAGCATTGGGATATGTGGTGGGAGAGAAAACTGGATGAGCAGCAGGATCTCTGAACAGCTGGAAAAGCAGAGGGGAGAGGCAAATAAGTAGAAGGTGAAACACAGGAGAGAAACAGAGCAACAGCCAGAGAAGGGAGAAGAAAGTGTGCACAACCTCAACAGGAGCAAAATTGTGTTCTTTGCTATCCTCAAGGGACATCAAAGCTTTCTTTTATCTCTCAAAGCTTGTCTGCTTCATTCAAGCCTCAGTACCAGAACTCTGGGTCCCAGATGATTTGTGTGTTCTGGTGGTGGGATGTGGTGGAATCAGAAATAACCCACATTACTCCATTTTTTTGGCTGTGTGGGTGTAGGTGTTCATTGTAACCAAGGTGCCTCTTGCTACGAGGGGACTGCACCGCCTGAAGGACAAGGTGGGAGAGACAAGGTGATGTGAGTAAATACTGTCAGACTCAAAGAAAGGGGCCCCAGAGCAGCTGGAGCCCCCAGCACTGCCCCCAGACTCCAGTCAGGGCTGCAGACCAAGCTGCTGCCCCAAAGGCAGGGGAGCACTGTGTCCACCAACTCAGCAATGGCCAGATACTGCCTCCTCCAGCCCACCGGCAGCAACACATCTATGGAAATGATCCAAGGTTAGAAAAAGAGGGTAAACTGGATCACTGGGACATGAGAGGGCTTGGAAACAGTTTCAGGTGCAGTTATTCTGGATGACAGGAGTGAAGCAGCATTGGGGAGCTTCAGACTCCAGCCATCCTTTTCAGGAGTAGCTGACAGCCTTTACACCCACCCAGCTGCACCCCAAGCCCAGCTTTGGAGCCCAGCAGGACCACACAGACCACAGTGTTATGTGCCCCCAAGAGTACCTTGGCCTCAGCTCACGTCTTGTGACCTCTTACTGAAAGTCTCCATATCATGTTACCAATCCTCAGGGCTTCCCACTAATGATTAATGTATTGATAACTGCATTTTGCAGTATTGGCACTTACAGTGGCTTTCCTGAGTCAAGAAAAAGCAGCAGTTTATAGGGACAGTCACAAAGCAGGTAGAAAGCAAAGATGAGCCCTCCTGCCTTGTACACCCCCACATAAGAGGGTGCTGTTCTCCTGGGGCTATGGGAAGGAACAGCCAGCTCAGCTCTGCTGCCCTGAATTATGCTGTAGTTGTCATAGCTGAAGAAGGGAGACTGGGATTGAATTTTAGGATATTATGAAAACCTGGCCAGGGAGGCAAAAAAGTGCTAGATAAAATCTATTTCTAGACATGTGTGTTTCAGGGCTGGAAAAAGCCTCCCTACAATTATCAAACCATGTCCAAAGTATGTTTTTGGCATGTTTCATGAACAATCCCTGTCTCTCTGTTCTCCTCTGCAAGCCTTCCATAAGGGTGCTGGCACCACTTTGAGACTGCTTTAGGGTGCTGGGTAAGTGGAGGTCTATTGCTGTGCATGAAGCAGTGCTGGTATTCATTAAGAATACACAGAGCACTAGGACTAGAAAGCTTCCTTAATCAAAGAGGCCAAATCCTGCCCCACAGGTTTAGGAGGGCAATGGGGAGCTTTGCCCCGGGACCAAAAGCAGATGGCTGACATGGTGTGATCCCAGACTTGCAAGCACATTGTTTATCCAACACTCATGAAATGCCAGCTCAGCCTCTCTCCCCTGAGCAGTACACATCCTCCCTTTGGGCAAAGAAAGCTGTGAGTGCCCTCCAAGGGTTCCTGTGTAGGAAGCAAACCAGGTCCCCAAACTGCCCTCCTCAGGCCACCAAAATGCCTGATTTGCAGGAGACTCCAGCAGGAGGATTCCAGTGCAGGCTTCTCACCTTTGGGTGCTGCTGTGCTGAGGGTGGGAGCACAGCCCACGATGCCCAGATAGAGGGAGTCCAGCAGGAAAAGGGCAGCACAGAGCACACCAGGCTTGCAGAAATACACTGTGTGACCCTGGTGTGAACCACATCTTCGTGTGCCTCTGCTTGATCTGCAGTTTGTATAACTTCACATGATTGCACAGCTCCTTTAAATAAACAAATGTAGCTCCTTTATTTAAAAGATGCCAATGAACAATTCTGTGATCTCTCACTTTCCCTCCTGTATCTCTTAATTGTATTTTTTTCCCATGATAAGAGCAGTTTTCTGAGGACTGTCATCATACAGATGTCTCTCACTCCACTTAATACCCTTTGCAAGAAGAGCCCTACCCAGGGGTGTGAGTGGTGGGGGGAGCAGGATTTTTATTGAACTCTATGTCACGAGTTTCAAATAGGGCCTTTCAAGTCATTGGGGTAGATTGACAGCTGAATCAGATCTGTTGTTTTCTCTCTCTTCAGTTGATGATTCAGGTTTACAAATTTAACTTTCTGGCAGTGCTGTACATGTCAGATGGGAAAAATTCACCAGTATTAATATTTATTTCTAGGAAGGAATAAATCTAGCTACACATTCACACCAACTGATAAATGCAACAATTACATCTTTGTGCCAGTCTTATAGTTTAGGGCCAGAACAAGTTCTTTTAACAACTGGGATATATTTCAAGAGCTAGACCTGGCATTCACAAGCATCTCCACAACTTCTGCTTATAGCAGTAGTAAATTCCAAATAGTGGAATTTCACAAGAGTGCTTGGGAATCACAAGCTTCATTATCCATTATGGATGCTGATCCCAGGCACTCAGATCAATATTAAGATGTATTGATACTGAAATTCTGATGCATAGCCATATTCCGAAATGTTCCCATCTCAGCAGATGACAGCTAAACATAAAAGTGCTATAAAAGCTCCTAACCTGTTTTAGTGGAACACTCAGTTTTACAGTGGTTTTTTTCCAGTTTGGTGTTCCCTTGAAACATTGATTCATTTGTATTAATGGTATCTCCATTAGAACTGTTCACCTTGTCTCTCTGAAGACTTGGGTTTTTTAAGTCTTGTAGCCAAATAGACAAAAGTAGAACTGTTTCATCTGTAGCCATGTCCATTTTTAATGCCAGGTTGCTAAATGTAAGATTTTGTCAGAAGACAGTGTGGCTTAGACTGGTGGTTTAATGGCTTCACAAGTAAGTACACAGACACAATTTGATACCAAAACCTGCTTGTGTTCAGCCCTTGTCCTCAGATTTCTCTCACATCCTCTTTTCTTGAGTATCCCTCCTTAGGACTTACAGTCACGCCATCAGGAAAAATCTCATCTTTTCCCATTTACCAACATCCTCTGAAACAAGACAAATATTTCTACCTCTAGACAAAGACCGAATTCATTAATTTTGCTGTTTGCTGAATCATTCAGGCACCGCTTTAAAATGCCTCTCAGCACAGGCAGTTCAGGAGCAGTGCTAAGCAAGGCTTGTCATGGTTTCTAGAGCTGTGCATGTGCAGCTCACACAGAGGACCCTGGGGGCTGATCCCCCTGCACTGCATCCTGCAGGGATGCTGTGGTGGCCACCCATGCCAGCACCCTGCTGCATGTGTGGGTGC
Organism: Scytalopus superciliaris; assembly: GCA_013400415.1. Classification (NCBI taxonomy): domain Eukaryota; kingdom Metazoa; phylum Chordata; class Aves; order Passeriformes; family Rhinocryptidae; genus Scytalopus; species Scytalopus superciliaris. The sequence goes on along the minus strand of VXBX01000792.1, from coordinate 278,826 downwards.
AGCACAGCAGTGCCACAGCCCCACCATCACCCCTACTGTGGCGAGAGCCAGTGAGAGTTGAGTCTTTGAGAAACAAACTGGCCTCAATTTGGGGTCCCTTAAGGCATAGCACCATTACATCACACTTTTTGGTAGTTCAGAATACTTTATTTGACACAAACAAGTATCTTCTTATGCAGCAGCAGGAATCAGTCTTTTGTAACAAGGCCAGGAGGACAAGTGATCAGCTCCTGAGGGACAGGGAGTGTAAAAGGATGTGTGCATGCTAAAGTGAGCTCATTAACTACTAAAGAACCACTGTGATCTTACTGGAAGATAATTCTACATTTTCTAGCTGGCCTAATTTCCTTGTATTAACTTGGAAAAAAACTACCCTATGGATCTCTGTATATATTTATTATTTTTAAGAAATACTTATTAATATATATATTTGATTGTCATTAGTAGGGGAAATAAGGCCTAAGGGGATTTAGCTTTCAACAAATATGCTATTACTCAGACTGACATCAAAGGAGGAACCAGCCATGCATATTTAAGGGGAATTTTCAATGAGGATGAGGGGCATCTGTAAAAGTGGATTTTCCCCAATGGCATTTTAACACCCACAGCTTAAGACACCGATTTCCACTCAGTACTGATTTTTCACCCATTTGAATCTGACCTTTCCCTGCCCAGTCTAACACAGAGTTAAGGTCCAAACCAGCACAGCCCAAGGGCTTTGAAAACCTGCTGTGTGCAGACAAACCCTGACGGCTCCAGGCTTCCTTACCTTAGCTGGGCTCCCTGTGGTGTTGGACAGGGCAGGAAATTTCAGTGCCTGCTGAGGACTGGGTTCTGAAAATATAACAGAGAAAACAATCATTTTGTCACCAGGGTCTGGCAGGGCCCCACCATGGTCAGGGGGTGTCCACCTTGGCTCACATCAGGTTACACCCTTTGTTCTGAGTGGGAGGAAAGGGGACATCACTCCTTGCTTCATCCATTACCCAGGGGGAAATTCATGCTGCAAATGGCAGGCAGCTGTATCCCAGTATCAAAGCCAAGATCGGGTGCAAACCAGAAAAAAGGGTGCTCAGGTTAAAGAGCATATAGATAAACAATTATTTTCCAGATGGCCAAGAGCAGAGGAATTCAGCAATGAGACAAAGTAATCCTTGAAAATCTGCCCTTCCCTCCCAGAGGTTCAAAGACAGATAAACAAACCACCTTAAAAACTTCAAAAACAAAGAGAAAGGAAGGACACAAGGAAATAAGCCAGTCCCACTCCAGTGCAAATGAAGAGGCTAGGAAAGGGATTGTACCATCAGTTCACCTACAAGTTACCAGGGTGATTTAAGTTATGCTGAAAATGCTGAACCAGCATAATTTCTCACTTTGTTTAGGAGGACAGGAGCTAAACTGGGCACATCTTGGTTTGGTGAGGTTTTTAGATTGTTCCATGTAGCTTTTCTGCAAGCAAACTGTGATAATGTGGCCTAAGTGAAATAGCCATTAGGTCAGTTCACAAGCACTGGAAAACCTGTTCCTAAAGAGGAGTTTCAACAGTTATCTGAACTTATCCATGCTTTTCTGTACACTGTGAGGGTATACGTGAATAAAGGAATCTTTCTCCCTACACTATAAATTTAGTAAGGAATTGATACGTCACTACTTCCTTAGCATTACATCTCTACCTGAGTTTGTGATGCATTTATTGAGTACTGTAATTAATCACCTAGAAGAAGCTGAAGAATGCTTTTATGAATGGGAAGGATATCATTTGCAATAGAGACCTGCTGCATCAGAACAAGGCAGTGATGGCAGATGTGAATGGCAGATGTGTTGAGTGCTGTTGCATACAGTTTTCTCAATGTCTTGTCTCTAGCGTGTAAGAAAACTGTTGAGTCTTGGGAAGACATGCTTTGAAGCAGCTGGGTGCAGAGTTCATTTCTGAAAACCAGGTCCAGGAATTGAGTTGGGTGTCGTTTAAAAATTAAGTCCATTTAAAAATGAACCACATTCAATCCCAACGTCTAAACTAAGCAAAGTATATTAAAATTAAGACAATGACTTTGCATTTTTACTTCTTCATCTTGGTTAAAAACTAATCTGAGAGTTGACACATGCCTGCCACAGAGGCAAAAAAGATGGTCAGACCATCTGCAGCAGGCTTTGACAACAGAAAGAGGAAGGTCTGGCAGGACTAGAAACCTGGGCAGAAAATAACATGGATTGCAGTGTGGCAAAGTGCAAGATACAGAGCAAATATTTGAATGGCCAAAATCCAATGGGAGCTGAACTGTGAGAAGCAGCAGCACTCAAAGCAGTTTGGAGTATTGGCTAAACAGTAAATACATGTGAATTTGCCACTTAATGTGTTAAAATGTGTTTAAAAAAAAATCCCTGTGTAATTTTGAGTGGCTCATGCTGAGACATCATGTTATCGAGCTGAAAAAAGCAGTATTATTCTCCTTGGCCAGATCCCAAAGTAAACTTAAGCCAGCAGGCACATTGCCATGGATTTTAGAGGATTTGTGGTTGGTGAGGCCACAGCATTCATTGTGGACACCTTATTAGCCGCTAGGCATTGACAAGCTGGGAGGAGTTCAAAAGAAAATGGCACTAACAGAGTGCAAGAGAACTGGCTTAGGAAGTAAGACTTCAGAGTTATTAAATTCTTAATAGCTTGGATAAGCAATATCTCAACAGCCTTTGAAGTAGGGAGGCATAAAGGAAGAAGTGAAAGGTCAGAGGGAGCAATATCTCACAAGGTGACAGTGCCACAACACCCATGGTGAGGGCAGGCTGGGAGAAGCCCAGCCTGGCACACCTGGACAAGTTTGAAGGCTGAGCCCTACCTAACTTAGATATGGTGGGATTTCCCTTCACCTGAGGGATGCCTCTGGCTGTCCCTGCCACCTACAATGCCCCACCAGCAAGACACCACAAACCTCAGGACCCCAAGAAGCAGGGGAAGGGAGAATGCAACATTAAGAAATAGAGTAGAGGATAAAAAGTGTATGGTTTAAACTGCAATATTCTTTCATGTAGCAGTTAGATTTGGAATAATAATGATTACACACTTAGGATTTCAGTTATGTTATCAATAAATTCTTGTCTTCACTTGATGAGCACACGTTTTGTTCATGAACAAGCTTCTGAGTGTAAGAAGGGTGCAGCTTTGCAGATGGGCATTCAACTGTGCATGTGGCTTATGTCCTTGCAACACTGCATGAAACTCTGTGGCCTGCAATAGCCTGTGCAGGAGACAGCCCTTCAGTGGAAGTTGATGAAGCCAGAACTGCTGGAGGTGTTTCAAGTGATGTTTAACATTTCCAGTGTTACTCACCATCATCTGAAAGACACCACAAGTAGTATGTTGCCCCAAAACTGGCAGGCTTTGGTTGAAAGACACACCACTGTTTTTCTAGGTTTATTTTTGTGTTCAGTTTAGCAGTTTTTCGTAGCAATAATTTCCTTTAGGATGCAGAGGGGAAGTAGAGGGCTGGGCTCATGGTGGTGTGAGCAGCCTTTGGACAAACAGGAGCAGGACAGACAAGTGGAGACCAGCTAAGCCCTGAAGAGAGGCTGCTTTGCATTTCCTACAGCCCTGACCATGGTGTGCTATCACAAACCCAGCACTGGACTTTTGCCAGCACTTTCCCCAGCTCTTATCACTTTCCCCGAGGCTGGAATCAGTGGGACAACAACTGCATGTTTTCACTGTTTTCTTGCCCTGAATTGCACAGACTGTAGATCTGATGGCTTTATTTTCAAACACAGAATGACTGTGCTCCCGAAGCCTGAAAAAATGCTAACATGTTTTCTTTTGTCAAACTGCAAAATACAGGGGAGAGGCAAATGAGAGGGATTGTCAGTGAAACACAATGCAGCAAAGGAAAAAAAAACAACACAAGGAAAAAAACCTCACACCCCAAACTCTGAAACTAAATAAACTAAATAGAAAGCTGGACTCAAATAGCATCACACAGACTCACAGAATATGCCGAGTTGGAAGGTACTCACAAGAATCATTGAGTCCAACTCCTGGCCCTGTACAGGACCATCCCCAAAAGTCACACCGTGTGCCCAAGAATATCATCCAAACACTTCTTGAACTCTGTCAGGCTTGGTGCTGTGATAACTTCCCTGGGGAGTCTCTTCCAGTGCCCAGCCACCCTCTGGCTGAAAAGCCTTATTCCAATATCCAAACTAAACCTCCCCTGACACAACTTCAAGCCACAGATATCAGTGCCTGCCCCTCTGCTTCCCCTCGTGTGGAAGTTGTAACTGCAATGAGGTTTCCCCTCAGTCTCCTCTTCTCCGGGCTGAACAGAACAAGTGACCTCAGTTGCTCCTCATACAGCTTCCCCTCAAGGCCCTTCACCATCTTTGTCCCTTCACTGTGCTCCACTATCAGGCTCTGGGATTCTCTTACATTCGAAATTTTGTATTTCAGAAATTTTCAGAAATTTTTTTCTCCTGTGAGAAAGGTAGAGCAAGCCTGGCACATCCAATCACTTGCTGACTTTTTAATACAGAAGACAGTCATAGGCCAAAGAGAAAGGCATAAACCTCATTTCTTCCATGAGAGATGAACTTCAAATGCCAGCCCTAGCACAGGACCCCATTGGCAAGCCTCAGGCACGCCAGCCCCAGGACCCTGGACCCTTCCCCAGCATGGGTTCTCCTCCTGGCTGGCAGAGTCTGTGTTGTGCTCTGGAAGGTCACCAAGGCAGCACGGGATGAACACCTCCTTCAGGGAGACAGGCTGAAATCATGGTGCTTGGAGGGACAGCATCATGGAGCCACCCAAAACCAGCAGGCTGTCAAGGTGCTGGCACTGCTCCACTAAGGAAGCAACCTGTTCCTCCTGCTATTCCCTACCATAACCACCCACTGCACAGCCTCCACAGGAGGGAGGAATTGGTGCCCTTATCTCAAGTAAATAAAGTTAATGTTTTACTAACATTGACACCGAGTTCCCAGTCAGTGCCAGGTGAACTTAAAGCAGGTCAAGCTGGTATGGCATGTATGGAGCCCAGTGTAGAGCCAAGCCTGGCCTGCCAAGATGTGCAATAGCATCTTAGCCTGGATCTAACCTTTTAGGCATGGTGCTCCAAAAGTGGCCTTTGAGCTTATTAATTGTGCAAACCACTGGGAGAGAAAGGGGCTTCCCCTCCGTCTTTGTCAATATAAATCAGCTGCCTCTAGTCACAGCAGTTTGGCTCTCCATTGCTTTTTTGGAGAGTCTAGGTCTCCTTGAGACCAGGCTTTGCCCTGCTGCCACCTAGGTCAGCAAGGGAGTGAAAGATAAGCCTGCCTAGCCCTGCCCACAGCAATGCCTGAGCTGTGCAGGAGGGGAAGCCAGGCCATGGTACTGCCCTCCAGCCTTGTGTCACACCCCAGACCCTCCATGACCTTCCCTCTTGGCCGTCCTTCTCTTCCGAGGCCAGCCCAAGGTCAGCGATGCAGGCATTAAATACCAGCCAAGGAAAGCAAATATCAGTCCCCCTTTGGGCAGCTCTGGGTACATTAAATACAGCAAAAAGTTCCAGGTCAAGAGACTGACACAGCAATGGGACCAGCCTGGCTGCAGTGGCCACAAGGCTGGAGCATCAGGGAGTGATGGATGCTAATGGGAAGCCCTGCACTTGTGGGTGAGGAAATCAGGCACTGGATGAATCCTGATGGATTATAGAGCAAGAGGATTATAGAGCAATGGATTATAGGTCAGACCAGCAGCAGAAAACTAAGAAATAGCAAAGAGATCACTTACCAGTTGACAGTGTGGTCCTTATAGGACATCACTAATGTGTTGTACTCCTCACGTGTTGCCTTAGAAAACTGAGAGGTTTAGCTTTTTCTAAGCATTATTTTAAGCAGAGTTCACCCTTGTGCAGAGAACGCATGCTCGTGGGCACAGAGCCTGTTTTTCTGAATTATCTTTCCCAAAGAGGTGGAAAGATGTTCATACAGAGACCTCAGGGGCCACAAACCATGGGTGAAGAACCAATTCTTGTCCATGGTCTGCCAGGAGCTCTGCAGGGGGAGGAAAGGAGGACAATGTGGGCTTTGGTGGCGGACATGTATGATCACTGAAGTTTGATGGGCCTGATGCAGAGCAGCCACCAAGGGTTTGACACCTGCTGCTGTGCTGATTTGGTGCAATACAAGAGCTCGCAGGGAGAGGAGCATCACTGCTCAGGGCTGTTGGAGGGCTTCTCCATCCTTTCTGGCCAGGGCTGTAGTGTCTCCAACATCAGGTCATTCCTGTGACACTGAAGATGGTACAGTGGCTTCATGAATTCCAGCAACAGATCTGGAAGGCACAAATATGGAAATGCAAAGTATTGGCATGTAATAACAATATCACAGATTTTCAGTGTGAAGTGTCCTCTTCTGTTTTGCATCATGCTAATTAAAAATAGATTAGGATCATAGATGCATAGGATGGTCTGTGTGGGAAGGGACCTCTGGAGTTCATCTAGTCCAACCTCTTCCCAAGGCAGGACCAGCCCCAGGGGTACAGCAGGCTGGGCAGGGTTGCACCAAGCTGGGGTTTTAGTGTCTTTAAGGATAGAGATTGCACAGCCCCCCAGGGCTCCTGTTCCTGCAGTGATGACCATCATGGAGAAAACTTTCTCCTTCTTTTCTCCTATGAAGACAGGTTTAGAGAAGGGAAGGGAAATATCTGACATCTTCATAAACAGTTTCCAACACAGGAGGATAAATACAAGAGACAAACCACTTTATGATAACCACCCACTGTTATATGACTGTTTTTCTTACTTCCATATTTGATGCAAATGCTTTTTTAAAATTTATTTGTTTTAATATATTTATGTATTTAAGTTATGTATCTGTTGAAATTATGTACATAGCTTATTATACAATAAGAATATAATAAAGTTATATTAATTCTATTTACACTTTAATATTAATGTGGTTAATGCATTTATCTAATTTGTATTTTTGGAGCTTCTAGTCAGAACAGATTTTCAGCTGTAATATTCTTCTGCTTTATTCTTATATTCACTGTAGATACTGCTGTTAATTTGTTGCATTTGCATTCTCAGTTTTAACTGAACTGCACTAACCCCAGTTTAGAAATAAGGAAAAATAATTTAAATCACCCAGTTAAATCATTTGGCTTCCCTACTGTTGCCTAATATAGCCAGCAGTGTTGAATCTTGGTTAGCAGATTATGTGCAGGTTACAGCAGCATTAAAAGCAGCCAGGCTCTTCCTCCTCCGTTTGAAATCTGGCTTTCCTGTCCTTCAACCAGCACTTTCCTGCCTGGTCTGGGATACACAAATCCAGAGGTATTTCTTTGACCCTGTCAGGATAAAAGAAGTCGATGCTGCTGCTCTCCCATTGCCTGTGCAGTCCCACTGAGGTGCCCTGGGCATTTCTGCCCCTCCCGTATGTGACTCTGCCCTCCTGGTTTTATGGTCTCCTTCACATTACGCAGCCACGCCTGGGTGAGTGCTGCTGAACTCAGCAGAGCTTTAGATTCCCCAGCCAGTGACAGATGGGAACAAATGGGATATAACATAAGAGAGAACAGCATATGAAATTCTCAACTTCACTTTCACCAGAGTAAAATCTCCTAAACTTTGAGAAGCTTCACCTCCTGTACAGACACTTGCACCCTGCTGATTTCTCCGTCATCTTGTGTGGAAGCAGAAGTAACAACATTTTCCTTTAAAACATAATTTGAGATTTAATTGCATTATTAATAACTAATTTGTTGTTTAGATTTATCTGCCTGCTGAAGTCTGTGTGCTGTTAAATTACCACCTTTCTGCAAGCTGTGCAGAAAGTGCTCTGCCTTCAGAAAGCCTCTAACTCCACATCTCACCAAGTCCAGCCAGTCCTCTCCATTGGATTCACCAAAACCGCTCCTGCTCAACACAGGAAAAGTTAAATCCTGTTCAAGACCCGTTTCATCCCACCCTCCTGCCCCACCCTTCTCCCTAATCTCTCTTCACACCTCTGTTCCCATTTCTGAAACCACTAGGTGGGATCTTCCACAAGCCTTTTAACCTGTGGACACCCGTCTCATTTTCGCCATTTGCAGGCCACTGCTCAATCTCCTTGTCTTATTTTAACTTTTAAGAAAGACCTTGCATTTGTCCTGAATATCAGTCAGCTCATGGTGTAATGACTGAAAGTCCCTTTATGTTCATTCTCCTTTCTTTTCTATGGGAAATACAAATTAGTCAAATGTTTGTAAATCTTATTCTTTTACTTGGCCTGGCTCCTATTTCATCATCTGAGAAAAAATCACCCCAAATTGGTGGCTATTACACTAAATAATCATGCTGCCTGACCTGAGGCAAAAAACCCCACTATAAATCTATGTTCAGAAACTCTGAGTTATTTAGCTGACAGAATAATCTTGCCATATTACTCCAGCTGACAAGTTCTGTTACAGCTGTTTTGGTGTCCAAAAAAATCCAAAGTCTCTCAGCTAACCTTATATGTGTGCCCATTTTAAAGACCTCGGTCCCATCATGTGTCCTGTGAAGTAAGCGTAAGGCAGGGCATGCCAATACACCTGGTTAAACAGGATGAAACCCTGGCCCTGGGGAATTCAGCAGGCAGTTTTGGAGGTTTGACATTACAGGGATTCAGTAAGAAAGTAAGAGCATTAGCAAACAGCTTTGACAAGCAGCAAGGACACCAGAGAGTCTAAAAGGGCTCCTCTTGCAGGGGAGGCATTTAGAGAGCTCATTGGCTCTGCAGCTTGCAGGGCACCTTTTGGTTTTCCCTGTACATGGGGAACTGCTGAGGACACTTTTCAGTCCTGCTTCTCTGTGCACAGAGCAAGTTCAGGGTTGGGCATCTGCCTCTGAATGCCCCAGAGCCTTTGGTTTAAGGCAGATAGAAAAGGGAGTGAAATGGCACTGCTATGTCCACCTCATCACATACTTGTATGGCAAAACTTTTATTATACACACTGCAAAGCTGAGTTAGCCTTGTCAGAGATCACCTGAAAATATTCCCCACAGAAAACAGAAAAACACCTTATTTCCCCAGCTGCACAAGGTGGCAAGCACTGGGAAACTCTGGTGCTTTTTGCCCACCGTTGACTCTCACTGCAATACCCTATACGCCAACAAGTGTCTACAGGTTGTGGTGGGAGAACTATAGCCACTAATTGCAGGTTAGCTGGGAAAAAAGAAAATAAAAGAAAACACAGAGAGAAACGTGCTCTGCTTTGCTTTATCTGCCCTGATAACAGCTATCACACCGAGGCTATCGCCAACCCTAGGGGCACTCGGAAAAATGCATAACTCTGCCCACCTGCTAAGGCAGCCAAGAGAAAGGAGAAGGGCATTTGATTGGAACCAACTTTCCCTTGCCAGCCTCAATGGCAGCATTATCAACACCCTTTATAAAGAATTGTATCTGCAGGGGGTTGATAGTGGTGAGCACACTCTCATTGGCACAGGAAACAAACTTGGTGACCTTCAGTGGAGAAGGAGGTATAAAACCCAAAGTTTCTTGGGTGACTGTCTGGGCAGCAGTTGAATTTCTTAGTTTCAAAGGAGGACGTATTTTTGGGAACTTTTGTGAGAAAATGGCAACTTTAAATGAAAAGAAGACCTGCAGCGAACGGATGGAAAATTTCCGTCGTTTTGTCTGGAATCCGGAAACTAAGCTCTTCATGGGAAGGTCCTTAATTAACTGGGGTAGGTTTACACATGCAAAAATCTTCTCTTCCTTCGGGTATATTTAAAAACCGTGTGTGTGTGTGAAGGGGGTTGTTATCCTAATGAGTGGGACACAACGTAGACGTGTTGAAGACATCAGTTCTCACAAATGCTTTGGAATAACCTTTTGGGTGGCCCTACAAGCCGAATCGATTAGATCAAAACACTGATCCAAGTAGTTCCTGAAAATGTAAGATGACTTTAAAGTGGTTTTAAACCAAATACTTTGAAAGGAGAAAAATTAATGCATGAACAGCTAACTTATTAATAGCTAAGGGTGATGCTTACAGTGTGATTCCGACATTGCTAACTAAAAGGGATTCACATATACGAAGAATTTTGTTTAATTGATGGGGTTTGTCCAATTCCTTGGAAACAAGTTTTGTTTTTCTGAAATTCCTTTCTGAATTATTCTCTGCTTAGTAGATATTGTGTGTTAGTGTGTATTTCAGCGGAGCCTCCCTTTCCATAGCCAAACTTGTGTCTACAATGATGATGTATTTAATGATCCACATTCTGGGAAGGGCAGTATGAACCATTGTAAGGAAGATCCCTGATCTTCCCACAAACTGTAAGAGTAGCTGCAAGTTTCCAGGTGATTTTTTTTCTGCCATAAAACCTGTGAATGTAGCTTATTGGCCACTCCTAAAACCAGAATTTTACAGAAAATGAAACTGTGAGCCTTTCCAATTGATAGAGAAGAATGTGCGAAGAAGTATTGATGAATACAGGGACAGGTTTTCCAAAACCACTGGCTGCTAATAGAGCATCAGCCATGTGTAAACACTTTATGCATATACAGACAGAAACACGATGTTGTTCTGCATCTCACACCTGAATAAAATAGCAAGATGACACATTCTGCTGATGGTGATTTCAGCTGTAAAAGGCAGTGTAGTGATATGGGTCTAAAATCAACACACCTGAAACACTGGCATCCTGTCATCCAAATAACAAAAGGAGCAACTTGGTTTGTCACAGAAATACCTCGGCTGTGTCGCTTACTTCATGTGTAGTAAGTAGATAAGTGGTCTTAATATGTGAAGTTACTTCAAGAAGCCACATAATCTTTTAAATTTTAAATAATCTGAGCTCAGCACCAACTACTTCAAAAATCCTTGTAAAACTGAGTAATTTTTTCCTAGAAAAATGCTCTTTTGGGTGTAGAGAAAATGATCTAAAACACCTGTCCCTTTACAGGGAAAACCTCTTTAAGGCCAAGGGTGGCAAGGGCTGCCACTGCCAGGATGCTCCTGGCTGCAGAGGGATCACTGTGCCTTGCTCAAGAAATGAGATCTTGTCCTCATTTTTTTCCACAGTCTGGATCAGCCTCTACTACCTGGCTTTCTACGTGGTGATGACAGGGCTGTTTGCGCTCTCCATTTATTCTTTGATGAGGACGATTAATCCATATGAGCCAGATTACCAAGACCAGCTGAAATCCCCAGGTACTGCCAGGGTCCCACAATGGCTCTGTGGGGCTGGACTGGCCTGAGAGGCATTGGCAGAGCCCAGGCATGAGGGGAGACCAGTGTGGAATAGATCAGGTCAATTCTGCCCAAATGATCCCTGCAAAGTTTAACCTCTGCCTGAAAACACTTTCAGGCTTTAAAAAATATTGGCACATTNAAATGGATTAATTTCATCACACTATTGAGAAAACCAGTGTCTGCCTGTAGCAGTCACCTGCAAGTCGAGGAGCCCTTCCAGGGCACCTCCTCCCTGAGGAAATCCTAGTTTCTGCTCCAACCCCACAAGCACCACGGAGGGTTTTGGGGTGCCCAGCCAAATGGAGAGGTGCTGGGATGAGCAGCCTAGGGTGGGTATTTCCATGCCTGTCAGCACCATGGGAAGTCCCTGGGAGGGCAGAAATACCTTCCCAGCAGGATGTGTTGTGCCAGTAGTCAAGCAAGTAAAAATAAGACAAAGGCTTATGGGATTACAAATAAAGATCTGTGGGACATAAAAAGAGACAGGGGAGATGATCAGCAAGAGATCATCAGTGCACACTGCCAAAACTTCACACCCCAATGGCTTGTTTTCATAATGGGAGTGAAAAAAATTACTTTTTAGAAGCTGTAGCCCTAAAAATTATTCTGTCAGATGTTGTATTTTGAAGATTCCTCTCCCAGTATTCAGTAGGTTTGGTGTCTGCTAGCAAAGTAATTCCTGTAAAATATTAAGTGAGGCTTTTTCAAAAGCTGTTCCTCATGGTGCCTTATGATGATTCTTTAAGCTGATGTGACTGTTATTATTAACAAGTCCTGAGGAAATGCAGTGCATTGCTGGAATGATTTTACAAGCTGTTCTTGTAACAGCACAGATACACATGAAAAGAATAGTGCAGCAGCAGCAGAGACTTTAGAGTTTTGGTTGAACAACTCACAGCTGAGGCAGTTTCTGTGCATGGTTAAATCCTCCAACCAGAGGATCTCCTACACTTACGATGAGTCTCGATGCAGCATAATCACTGTGGTCAATTTAAATAAACAAATCTGTGCCTGGCACCTCTCTTCTGCTTTGTCTTCCCTTTTCTTCCCCCATGAAGGTGTAACATTACGACCGGATGTTTATGGGGATAGAGGACTACAAATTTATTATAACATCTCCGACAACAAAACCTGGGAAGGTTTAGTGACAACTCTGCACACTTTTCTGACAGGTAAAAATGAGCCTTTCTGCATAATACCAAAGAAATGTGCTGACCCATCTGCTGTATTAGGTCTGAGAACCTTAAGTCAGTGTCTCCATTTTACATTTATCCTTCTCAAATCACAGATTTTTGAGTGGAAAGTATATCTTCTGAAAGGGAATCCATAAATTATGTAAACATGCCTATTAAAATCAGAGACCTGCTTCAGAGCTTCTACTTTGTTTCATCCTAAACAGCCTTAATAAAATAGGCCGATAGAAAGTTTGAAGGAAGGGGGAGGACAAAAGGTCTTCAAAACTAGTCTCATCTATATTAATCTAATTAATTTCTCTGTGACTACAGACATCAAAGTGCCATAATAAGTCTGTAGAGCCATTGCACGGTGTCATCAGAGAGTATAGTCAAAGTAGGTTAGGTGCTCCATTTGCCTGTTCATATCTTAGCACACTTATATTCCTTTGGAGCCTTAATACTGTAATTCTGCATGTTTCTCATGCACAAATTGAAAAAAAATTATATTTGAAACTGACTTTATATGGAGCTACCAACACAAATTGTCAGTCTTAACTCAATTTGATCACCCCCCTTTTTTTTGTTTTTTCTTTTGCTTGGATATTCTAAAAACAACCTGAACCAAATCCCAAAACGGTTTAAACCTCCCTCATTCCATCTAATCTCAATTTTACTTGATGTAGAGTCTCCCATGATAAAACCTCTAGCCTGATGTTGGGATGTATAATTTCCATATGAAAAACTTGAGGAGAATTTTTCTTTCTTCCTTCACACCTCTAGCATATACGCCAGCTGCTCAGCACCTGAACATCAACTGTACCAATAACACGTACTTCATCCAGGACACTTTTGATGGCCCGAATAAAACAAAACTATCCTGCAAATTTACCTCAGATATGCTTCAGAACTGCTCTGGCATCACAGATCCAACTTTTGGATTTCCAGACGGAAAACCCTGTTTTATTATAAAAATGAACAGGGTAAGTACAAGCTCAAGGTGCTGAGCAGGAAAGAGTTTGCTGAGAAGAGCTCGAGTCTCTGCTGGGGAGCTGCTGAGTTGTCTGCTCAGGGTTCTGAGCTCTGCTTTGTACTGGGAATCAAAAATAGTGGGCTTTTCCCTGACAGGCCTCTGGAGTTACCAGAGAAATCCTGAGACTTTTTCACCACCTACTTACCCTAGGAAAGTAACACAGGGCAGTGATCTCTGAACTGACTCTCTACAGCTTTGCTATTCGTTTAGCTCTGTTCGTGTCTCCTTAGGGCTTTCATCCCACAAACTAGCACACCAAACAGCTTCCTCCTGCAATACCACAGTCCCTCAGCTGTGACATTAGGAGGTGACAGTAACTGAAGTGGTTTCAGAGAGGTGATACCTTATTTCTCCAGGCTGCAAAGAAAACCTCCGTAAGAGTTTATGAAAACAAAATACAAACCTGGTGGATATTTTGCCCAGGGAAAACCACCAACATGTTTTTTGGAGAGGCAAGAGGGTATTTTCTATGCGTGCTTTTTTTTTTTCAGGACATAAACAAAGGCATAAACATTTTATAGTTGTTTTAGGGTAAAATTCTGAGCCTTCTAATTCAGTTTTGGCAGAAAGCAAAGAGCTCAAATTCCCTTCCACTTCCTGATAGACAAAATCACTTGATCTTTCATTTGGCTTGCACCTTAGACATTTTCAAGAATCCATACAAGCCCTGTGAGAAGAGACCTGTGTCCCTGATTTTGGCAGGTGAAGCATGGGCTTTTCCCCAAAATGCTTCCTTCAGCAAGACTGGGTGCCAGCCTCAGCAGGGAAAAGACACATGGATAGGGACCAGGGGATTTCACTTACTTTTGCCTTTGCTGCTAGAGGATGTGACCCCACTAGTTTTGTAGGATCAAACCAGTCCAAGGGCTTTTTTTACCCAAACCAAGGTTTTCTAAGAAGGTTAAGATTAAAAGCACAGAGATTCAGCTTTTCCTTTATTGATACACAATTAGCTGCTTTAAGAGACCCCAGGCTCCCTGGACATCAGCAAGGGCAAGTGGTACCTGTGGGTTAATGAGCTGGACTTGGAGGAGGTGCAGCACTACCTACCCCAGCCAGGCTGGAGCCCGTCTGCAGTGCCCATCCTGCCCATCCCCACCAAATCCTGCTTCCTAAACATCCATCACCCAGGTGCATGAGATGATCTGTTTGACAGAGCCTTATGCAGAAACATATTAAGCATCCTTTGAAGCTCAGTTCTATGTTGTTTGCTCAATCTTACCTCAGAACAATTTGCAAGATGACCAAATGTGTGTTTTCTGTTTCAGATTATTAAGTTTCTCCCTGGCAATGGCACTGCACCAAGGGTGAACTGCACATATGTGGTAAGGGTATGAAGGTCAAGCCTCACAAACTTCAGGCATTGCAGCTCTGAGAGCAAGAGAAGTGCAGTTGTGACCAGAAAGATTACCCTTGCAGCTCTGGAAATCAGATCCCAAATCCCAGGGAGATTCTCAATTCCATGCAATTTCTTGCACCAGCAGACATGCTAAGGAAAAAAAAAAAAAAAGTTTTATTTTAAATCACTTGAAAAATTGTTCTCCTGTGCTGCAGAGATTTGCTGTTTGCTTTCAGCTGCACCTCAGCACAGCTCCCTCAGGCTCTGCACACATTTCAGCAGGTCCAACTGCTATTAAAAAACACTTGCCTGCTTTTCTTGGCAATAGTAACAACTGGAGATTCCCAATTTTATTTGAAAAATAACAATAAGATTGGCACTAAACAGACTGCTGAACTTGAGCTTTAATGCACACTTAGCAGCAGTAAAACACTTCCCCTGGGCTGGCTGATGATTTCCTCACCAATGGAGCATCTTCTTATCTTACAAACAGGGTGAGGAGTCTCGCCCACTGGAGGTGGACTACTATCCTGTGAATGGTACCTTCAACCTGCACTACTTCCCCTACTACGGGAAAAAGGCTCAGGTGGGTGCTTTATGTATTTAAATATCATTTTCTTCTCTTTGTGTAATGTTAAACATACGGAGCATCTCTGCAATCCTACAAGAACTCAAGAGAAGACTATTTTTATGACTTAGTTTTTAATTGGTAGTGTAAAATAATTTTCTTTTTTCCCCCCCCTTCTAGCCCAGCTACAGCAATCCTTTGGTAGCTGTGAAATTTCTCAACATTACAAGGAATGTAGAACTTAAAATAGTGTGCAAAGTCATTGGAGCTGGAATTACCTTTGATGTTCATGATCCATATGAAGGAAAAGTGGAATTTAAGTTGAAAATAGAAGACTGAACAGCAAGAGAGACACTTCTGGAAAACATGTTTAGAGTAAACTGAACTATTATTACATTCATCCATATTTATTTTCTCACTACGGTTCCCATAAAAATTCCAGTGCAAAGAGACATTTTCTACTGCAAGATGACTGTATGGCTGAAACTCAAGATACCACTCTCAGTGTGTGGAAGAGATGAGGATTATCTCGATGTACATAGCTTATTATTCCATGGCTACAGTATGCTGCTGCCTTCATGCAAATCTTTGTACAAAACAAGTTTCCCCCAAAGTGCGCAGCGTGCCTTCAAAGAAAATAAGTATAAAATCAAACAACTATTTTCAGTCACTGTTCAAACCATAATAACTGATTTCTGATAGTAAATCTTGGGTATTGAGAAATAATTAGACAGCTAGAAAAAGAAATCCATACTTCAAAATACTAGCAAGTAATAAATACTCAATCTCTCTTGTATAGGATGTAGAAAAGTGTATTAGAATTATCCATATCCCCATGAGTTGGCTTTTTGTACTAGTCAACTGAGTCAGATTTTTTTAGTTGAAAAGTCAGTGACTGCAAAAGAAGTGAACTCGAAATTTGTCCTCAAGCTTACAGATGTCACTGTACCTCTTACCCCTATGTGTGTAACCTAATAAAAATGACTGGCAAGACTCTAACATCCAGTTACATCCAGGAAACAGTTCATTTAACCATTAGGTTGTAATTTGTTTGGTGTTTTTGCTTGTTTGGTGTTTTCTTGTTGGTTTTGTGTTTATTGTTTTTGTGGTGGTTTTGTTTGTTTGTTTTCTCCAATACAATATTGCATTGATGAATCTTGGGTTACTTGCAGTAATCTGAAATATGCTAAACTAACACTAAATCTTGAAGTGAATCTAAAATTTGAGGTCTAACTTTATCACATATAAATCACAAGATTGCTGTGTCTGTGTACTATATTTATGTTAGCTAAAGTCCAGGATGCTTCAGCCAGAGAATAAACACTGCACAGGGAAAAAAAAAGATATTCAAGAAATCATTTTGCACCTTCACTGCCTGGAGATTTTACGAAGCGAGAATATGTAACAGCCAGCCAGCTTGCAGACAGAATCTGGTTGGAGGGGAATATTTCCTCTTCAAAACCACAAATGGTATTTGAGCCTTTCTTAGAAAAATTCTACATTTCAAACTCACTAAGAAAATGCATCCTCATAGAACTTTTTTCCCCCTTGGCCTTTTCTGTTTCGATTTTTACTGTGGGACTTCACCTTTCTTCTAAGAGACAGTGAAAATCAATTTTATATCCTTGTTGGAACACAAGTCTTCCCCTGTGCATCTTTCCAAAATAACATGGAAAACAGTAACATACTTTTGATAACAAAATAGTAATTTATGGCCAAGGTTAATGAAAGGTTGTTTATAAACAGACCATTTAAATACTACCAAGAAAACCAAGAACTCTTCCCTTGGTGGTCCAATACGGGCAGATTCTGTTTGACTGTATTTAGCATTTACAGCTCGCATGTTTGAGCCAGGCAATGCCCTGGCACAAGCTCCCATTCCAGGCAGCCCTACAACCACAGCACAGGAGGATGCTGAACACACTTGCCATGGATTGTGTGCCTGCAAAGACTGGGCTTCAGAAGGACAGCCTAGATCTGCCTCACAAAAAGAGCTTTGATGGGATAAATACACTGAAAGACACTGCAGTGCCCCTGTGCTGACCAAAGGATGATGCATTCTGAGGTCAAAAAAAAAGGGTATGCAGGTCCACCAGATCTGGTTCCCTATATACAAAGACTGTCATCCTGAACTTAGATGTTTCTTGAACTTTTAACCATCTGAGGTTATTCTCTTTCTTTACCAGAACTAGAAATAATAACAACAAAGAGCAAGGTTTGTGGCTAGCGTAGCTGAAGTAGAAAAGTCCTAAGTGTGTTAATCTGCATGTAGTTAATATTAGTTTGTCCAAACTCCAAACATAAGCACATTTAAATAGTAGAATGGCCATAATGCAAACACTCTGTAATACTAAATACTGCATGGCACAGCCCAACACTATGTACAAGCATGTCATGTAGTAAGCAATGAAACCATCAAAGCAGCAAAGACAGGCTTGCACAGCTGTACTTCGGAGACATCCAAGTGACAGAAGCTACAAGATACAAAGTAAAATAAGCCCAGGGGAAGGAAAATGGGCAGGGCATCCTGTCCAAGGCATGACTGGCAAAAGCAAAAAAACAAGCTAAAAAGCAGCTGAATTCAGGGGGAGGAGGGCAAGAAGCAGAAAACACCAGCAATGAGAGGGCAGAAACAAAGACACATTTCTTCTGGTCTAAGAGCTCTCCAGCCTTATCACCTTCACCCTGGAGACTGACAAAGACCTTGGCCATCAGTGCCAGCTGGACAGCAGCAGCTGGAAGTTACTGTGTAGTCACAGTTAATTTCATGTACAAACATTATAGACAATATACAGATTATATATAAACATCAACTAGCAGTTCTATATACATAGCAATAGTAATTATTAATATGCAAGAACTAACCACTTAGCACAAAGTGTGTTGTTAAGGAATTAATTCAACAGTTTTGTTTTCAAGTTTAAAACTGGACACATTTATCGGCCTTTTAAGTGTTCCTATTGCAAGTCTACAATACCTGGATACACATGTCCTCAAGAACATATATATAGATATATACACATGCACTCATATACACAGATAATAAATTCAGTTGCAACATTAGCAATAGACCAGATATTAGCAATTAGACCAAAGAATACGGGGGAAAAAATGTTGGGCTACATGGGAAACTGAAGCAGCAGATTTAAGAATGAAATGCAAGTTAAAACAAATTCCTGAGTTTAGTTAGATGCTGATCAGCTAGGACAGGAATGGACAGTCAGTCAGTGTTTCCGGAGCAGCGAAGGGGCCAGACAGGCACTATCAGGACACAACAGGGTGTCTGTCAGCACCAGACTCTGCCCTTTCTTCCTATCAGCTCTGCAACAGTGGGTTAGCCAGGAGAGCAGGCACAGGGAGGGCAGTAATATGCCATGAAACTAGTATAGCTGACACCACAGTTTTTTATATCCAATAAACTTTAGTTTCCAGATTTATCCATTAGAGCTATTAAATAAAGCTCCCGAAGATCAGCGCAGAGAGAACAGAAACACAGCAGCTGCTTTGAGATATACTTCCCTCTCCACACCTCCACCTGTTCTTATGAATACTAATGGGACTGGTAAAGCCAATAATTGAAGTGTAAAATCCTAATGTCTATTATTAAAAATGATGAATAAAAATTAACAGAGTGCAGAAAAACAATGAATACAAACTTGATGCTTAAAGGATTTTGTGCTATGACTAGGACACTACAGTAAGTTCAAAGCTTTGCCCTCTACCTTTCAGAATTGCCAAGTACTAGATATTAATTATTGAGTCTTTGCTTAATGGTCTCACATGATGTCATCGCTATTGCACTTGGGAATTCCTCTCATCATTTATAGAGCTGTTTTTAATCTCTTACCTGTAGTAAAAGTCAGGCAGAGATTGATTCTGCAACAAATAAAGCTGTCTAGCCATGTGCTACTTTCAGTAATTGGATGTGGATTAGCAGCTACATCGATAATGCTTGCAGAAAGTATAAACTCCCTTCACAAGCTTTGTCTCCTCCAGACACAAAGGCTCAAGCTCAAAAAGGATTATTTTGTTTAATGTAAAATAAATATGTACATGACAGAACAGGTATCCTTTTCTTCCATTTAATTTGAAAAACTCTCTCACTAGGAGGAGCAAAGATTCTTCACTTTTCTCCCAAATTTTTTTCTTGGTACCAGAAGGGTAACAATGGAACACAAAATTTCTCATTATGTTAAGAGCAGAAAATGGGCTGAAAATTCCCTTTTTAGGATCCCGTTAGACCTCTGTCACTTGGTATAAAATGAGAAAGAACTGAATTCTGGAGGGACACTTAGGATAACACCTTCAGTAATGCAAGTATTTATGTGTAAACCCAAGTGTTACCAATGTGGGAATTCAAGCATTCCAATAAAAATATGTTCCAGGGGTTTATTACTATTAACTAGGTAACTCAATTACTCCGATCTCAAGTTCCAGTTCTTAAACCTTTTCCAATCCATTTTTAGCTTTACCCATACATCCAAAATCAGACTAGCTAGTTCCCTCAAACACACTTATAGGAGACACGCAGTTATTGTCCACCTCAACATCCTGGTATTTAGGATCCTACATTTTCAGCATATAGTCTTTCCTCCTGTACATGTGTACTTTGAATTTTTTGTTCAAAGTATGTGCAGTGAAACCACAACATTTTTTTGTACATGCCCTGCTTGCCAAGCAGTCCACATTAATCTGTCCTCTTCATTGTTTACTTCTTTTCTAACCAGTATTACTTGAAAATAATGTTTTATTTTCTTCTGTTTATTGAAGAAATTGATAAACAGAAGTACAATCTTACTTGATGCAGCTGTGGTGAGTCAGTGATAATGCCACAATAATGTTTCAGCAGTAACTAATTCATAAACCCTTTAACATACAATCTGTTGGTATTGGAAAACACGTATTTATAATCAGAATGCAATGAAACAAAAAAACCTTAGAGATGCTGAAACATATCCATCATTTCCTTATTCAGCTAAAAATATGATACCTCCTCCCATATTCATTTGTAAGACCTATTCTGTGCTTTGTCATTAATAATTAACCTTCCATGTTTTCTTTTAGCTGTTTCCTTCACCGGTTTTTCTAATACAAGGTTCAGAGCTGATCTCAAGCTGCCTAGAACCATGTTTGGACAGGACTTCCTCACATCTTTGACACTTTATTTTGTCATGCTTTGAAAACTGGCACTCTAGCATTATTTTAGTCTGTCACAGCTTACTATTTTAAGGTTCATTAAAAATCAGCATCAGAAGTGTAGAGATCCACGCTGCATCGCAGAAATTACTGGGGCTGCCTGGTTTAAGAGAGTTAAGCTTTAAGTATGTGCTTAATGTTCTGCTTTATTTTTAATTAATTCTCTCAAGTTTAAATGAATAAAGAACATGAACTTTACTTGTCTGCAACTCTGCTGTCTTTTTAACATGCTACAATGCAGATGCTCTGACCAGCTCTCCTGACAGGTTAGGGCTGATGAACCTGCACTATTTACAGCAAAGTACCATGACATGCCCACAGTGACATGATAAAAGAAGATCAAACCTCTGAGCCTAAGTTTGGATTTCAAACTCTTCAAAACATAAAACAAATTAACAAAAAGGTCACAGCAGAACAAAGAAAAGAGCTTGTAATGGTATTACATTGGTGATTTTTGATTAACACCCATCTCCCTTTTTTCTCTTCCACAGCAGAACATTGTGTCTATGTCACAGCTGTGCATCAATAATCATTGTGATTTTCTCTGATTAATGCTTCACTGGTTAGTGCTCATGTACTTTGAAGGTCTCCTTGAGGACAGCAGCTACCCAGCTGAGCGAGGCAGACACAGCTAGGTGACAGCCATCATCACGGCAGACAAGAATTACAAGGATAATCAAATGCTGGAATAGGAAACACCCACACATACATGTTGTTGCCCTTCATTGTGCTTTCAGCATCACGTCTAATTCTGCTTCTTAGATATCTCATCTTAAAGGAAGAGTCTTCACTTCTACCTGTGCCTCTAACTACCTTCTACATTGGTACCTTTTGACAGCTTCTGAAGATGGGCTGAGTATCCATCATCTTCTGCAGAGCCCAGCCAGCCAAATAACCCACTTGTTAGTCTGTCCCAGCACTGATACTTTCTAACATGTTTCTGTTTTCCTTCCCTCTCTCTTATGAGATCCATATGGTAATTGAGGCTGGAAGGCACCCCAGCTTGTCTCCAGGGCAATCCCTGCTCCAAGTATGCTCAGCTCTGAGATCAGACTTTATATTACTCAAGGCTTTTATCATGTCTGGTCCTGAAAACCCTAAGGTTTGAGTCAGTGCAACCTCTTCTGGGCAGCTTATTCTACAGCTGGACCATCCCAAGTTATTCCTTATATCCAGTTGGAAATGTTCTCTTTTCAGCTTGTGTTGTCTCTCATTGTCCCACCACGCACCACCATGGACTGACTCCATCCTTGCAATAACCTCCTTGCAGCACTGGAAGGCTGCCATTAAACCTCATGAGGCTGCCTCCTCTTCAGGCTGAACAAGTTCTTCTCCCTCAGCCTCTCCTCACAGAGCAACTGCTCCAGCCCACTGAGCATGTTGGTAACCCTCCAGAATTCATGGAAGCTCAAGGAAAAGCCAAAGACCACAAAAAGCCTTGGAAAAATCTTAAATCCCAAATTTAGAAAATAGTGACACAAAAAGTTGCTGCTCTCAGTGTGCTGGCTTGTCTTTTCCTGATAAATGAATGACAATTAAGGCTTCAACAATGAAGTGTGTGTGATAATAGTTTCATCTTTCTGGAAGCAGACAGGTCTGAGACGTGGAAAAAAGTTGTTAACACAGTGAAGTAGTAAAGAAAAATAGCCTACTACTCTTCTCATAAGTAGTCAGAGAAAGGAAACCCCTACAATAAACAATTAACCATCTGGGAAAAACCTGTGTATGCTGTATTGTCCTTTCTATGAATGAGCACTAACAGTAGTATTACATCATGGGGTTTTTTGTTTTTTTTTTTGTTTTTTTTTTAACTTTTGCCATTTCTATATTAAAGCAGCATCCAATTTTCAGATTTCTCATTAATAGGAGGATTTTGCAACTTTTGTATTCACTGATTGTGCTGGTTTAAATGTAAACCAGCAGGAGAAATGAACCCAACTCACAAAAGACTGCAAGTCAGAACTACAATTTATTAAAAGATCACAATAAGTACAAGAGTACAGAGGAAAAAGCCCGTTTGACCCACAGAA
>VXBX01000792.1:214741-256253 GCA_013400415.1 Scytalopus superciliaris | reverse complement strand
TCATGAGAAATTACATAGAGGGTGTAGAATACACAGTCTTAGCCACACCCACACAGTGACAAACTGGTCCTGGGTCACTATAACCAGGACACTGATAAAATAAATGAGATTTATTTTGTGACAGTTACCTCCTTGCATGAGGCATTTAATAAATGGTCATCTTCAAGAGTCAGCATCCTATCAGCCACATTTTTTCTTCTCTTCAACTGTTCCCACCTCTAATTGAAGGAAAGATTAAAAAAAAAGGTTTCCAAGTCATAATTGCTTCTCTTTAGTTAAGAAAAACAAATTCCTAGGGGAAAGCAAAACAATTTATTTGTGAAAGTTCAAGAAATCCTTCCTAACTTGTTCCACATGTCAAAATAGACAGTCTTTCAAAGTTCAGTAGCACTTTAGAAAAAGAGTAAAAGAAGCACACAGCTGCCAGGATTTATCTGCGGGACTATTTCAAAGGCATAAATACACATTTTGCAACTTTTCCTCTTCTTTACATCACAAAAAAGTGCTGGAAAATTAAAGTAATTAAAAGTACATCCCTTCCAGTCGTTTTACCCCAAACTTGAGCCCTTATTACCATTCTCATTACCTTTACCATAATTTAATGTTTCCTAAGCTGAATTCTAGTTTCTACCTCCTTACAGTATTTCTTACTTCTGCAGATTTCCTTAACAATTTCCTGCCCAGTTTCCTCTCATTGTTTCTGCCTTTGACCTTCATTTTCCATCTAAACATGCAAAACCATCATTTTCAGAGATGAGAACCATACAGTTCAAGTTATCTTCCACTTTCCAGTTCTTTTCATGCCACACCTGACATTATGACATCTGTTCCATACACTTCCCTGCCTTTTTTTTAAAATCAAGTTTTACTACTAGTCTTTTTTGCAGTCTGTGACTAGTCTCGTTTTCTTGTTCTTTACACCTTCTTCTCTTTTTATGCCTCTCTCTAAAGACTTTAAGTTACAATCTGTTCCTTTTTCACTGGCTCCCTCCTCCTCTACTTCATTCAAGTCTCCTTTCCTCATTTCAACCTCCTCCTTCACCATTAGTTTCAATTTTGCCTTTTTTTTCTCTCTCCTCGCTCACTGAACATTATGATGAATTAACTGCCTGAAATCAAGCAAGTAATTAAAAAGTCTGTAGAATTTCTCTTGTTATTGATTGTTGCCTTTACTAGAAACCTCCCCTGAAACAAGGTTATAAAGAATCATAGAATCATTTAGGAAAAAAATCTTTAAGATCATCAAGTGCAACCAGAAATAAAAAATTCCCCCCAAACCATTCCAATGTTTAAACTACTGAATTTCATTTCACAGATTCATCAGGAGCCAAAAGCAAGGAAAGTAACATCTGGAAAATGTATGTTTTTTCACATTCTCACTCTCACCTTGACCTTGTCTCATCTGAAAATTATTCCACCAGTAAGAACCAAAAGGAAACTTACGGGGTGTTTTCAGCCTTCCTTACCTATCATCCCTCTACTCACTCTTTGCAGGTAAATCTTGGAGCATACACTGGAGATTCATAATGCAATGAAAAACTGGAATAATTGCCTTGGACTGTCACAAGTTCCTCTGCAGACAGAACTGCCATTCAGCATCAAAGATAATTTGAATCAGCTCACTCCACCACAAGAACAACCTGTGTCTACCATTAGCACTGCAGAGAATGAATCCTCAGTGAGAAGCCAAGCATTCAATTAGTCCCCTCTCCCCAAAATTGTTTTTGCAGGCCCACTTAAGTGATTTGCTTGGTTCACTCAAGTTTACAAGGTCTGATACATTTAGAAAACTTTCAGTGTGAATCAGCTGCTCTCTGTTAAGCACCCATATCCCTGCCTTTCCACAAAGGTTTGTCAATGCATAGTCCCTTAGAGAAAAAACACATGTAACACACTTCACATTTACCACAGGGTTAAAGTGCATCCAGGGGCCGTGACCACGGACAGAACTATTATTAGACTTTGCAGCAGCTCTCTGGAGTTTGTGGAAGCACAGATCCTGACTCCGACAGAGCCTGCAGGGAATGAGGCAGTTCAATGTGCTCCTTCAGGTAAGAGCAGAAGATGTGATCTAACAAAAACGTTTAAGGAGGAAGTATATGGAAACCTGTTCTGGGGACATAGGAATACATGATGGAAACCTAGGGTTGAGAAATATGGGATGAGAAGTCGGGACAGTATGCATGGGATTTTAAACAGAGAAGCTGGATTGGAGCACTAAGATTGACTTGACATGCTGAGGAGCAACATGACAGAGAAGGAGGTGTGAAAGAACAGAGTATACCTGGTAAGTTACTACATTTGGCATCGTAAGTTATCAAGAGCTCTAAGGGCAAATTACTAAATCAAAGCCAAAAATGTGGGCCCTCTGTAGCGTAGATACAGTATCCCAAGACAGCTAATTCTACGTCTTGTGATGAGAAGTGAAATGTTCTAAAATAACCCTAGAATTAGAAAAACCACAGAGCTTGTTAAAAATGCCCATGCGCGTTTTATTAATAAAAACTAACAGTGCCAAGGTTAAACAAGTCAAACAATTATAGTCTCTTTATATTCCATAAAATATTACAGAAAAGTTTATTTGTGTTTCAATAAAAAGACTACTGTCTTAGAATAGGCAGCTGACAGTATTTGTGCAGTTAATTGTTTGTGAATAAATTTAAAAAGACTACCACCTGCCCTGAAATTCCTTTTATAAAAATGAACTATTAAAAATGATTGACAAATTTTGAGTTAAAAAACTTAAAACATTCTCTATATTTAATTTCAACTTTATAATAGATTACAGAAAGATGCTTATGAAACAAATACAAACATTTGTTTCAGTACATGTCTTTATATGATAGACTTATAAGTATGTAAACAACTATATAATAAAAAGTTTCCAAAGACTGCCTGTAAGAAATCAGGCAAATTTTACCATAAGCAATAAATCATTCCAAACCTTCAAGACATTTTATATAGCTGCACCAACTGGCAGTAAACATTTGCCAAAAACTTTGTAATTCATATGTCCCAACATACAGTGAAAAGTATATAAACTTGATGGAATCATCATGTTAGATATAATTTAAGGGAAAATAAGTTCACAACAACATTCCTGGAATTTAACATGTAAAAAAGTAGGACGTATCTTTCTTGTTTGGTTCTTTGGACACTGCATGATTAACAAAAAACACTACTACATTAGCTCACTATCCCTCAAAAAGTGGCATAATCAAAATACACTCCAAATAAATTGCCATTCAGTGTATTCATTTTCCACAGAAGGATAGTATTTTATTTCTCAATGATGTGTCTACATTATCTTTAGCAAACTTCGCAAGAACATTTGGGGCAAAATTCATTTTCCTTCAAGTAAAAAAGAAAACCCAAACAAAAAACAACCAACAAACCAAAACCCCCTAAAACAAGAGTAAATAAAGGCTCTGCATTAACACACTGGTATCAAAAACACACATCCACACCACATTTAAAAATATCCTACATAAAACAATCCTTGTTTGCTTATCAGAGGTGCAATTTCTAAACTCAGAACTGCTTACCAATATTCTCCTTGGGGGATGGGGCAAAGTAATTTGAGACACTTCTCCCTAGAACAATTTATTCCTGAAGCCTGCTGAATTTTAACAAAAAATAGTCTACAAGCAAAGGGCATCATCAGTCGTCATCATCATTTTCATTAAAATCATCGTCGTCATCATCGTCATCCCCAACATAAGAAACTGGTGTTTCAACTCTGGAGCCACTGTACTGAGATCCATTGGAACTTGTAGCCAACATCCCATCTCCACCATTGGAAAAGTCACTGGAAAAAAAAGAAAGCCAGATGGCATTGCTTAATGGTTTCTCCCAGTTCACTGTGCTCTTAAACATAATCACATCTAGTCCATTCCTTTAATGAATCTGCCTCTGCCACTTTATAAACCGTCTCTAATATATGTGCAAGCTGTCTCAGAAAAGCAGGTACAGTCTGAAGTAATTTTGAAATGGCTCTTATTAAGATCCATCCTTTAAGTTTAACGTAAAGATTAAACCCTTTCAGAGGCACCTTAGAAATATGCTTTTCAGCTTTCTTCAGAAGTACATTTAGTGTGAAGGCTACAGAGCTATCTAAGCCCTTTAGTATTTTTAGGTAGCACTGGACATTTGCATCACAAGTGAATCATGGTCATTCAGAACCACTAATCTTGATTCAAAGGCCTGGAAAATCAAGGAATTAATAGATTCCCCTTAGTTCCCTGATAATACAAGGCAAACTGTCATGTGCTGTGCTTTTAAACTGTTTTATTCTCAGTGTGCTTTCCCTTTTTAGTTTAAAATCAAAGAAAATACAAACAAGCTCTTTGTGGCATCTCATACTTTTCCCTCTGTGAGAGTATCCCCACAAACTCCACCTGGATCAGTGTTCTTTTTTCACCAAAATACACACACTTGTTTTAGATACAGTCTGAAATGTCTTGTTCCTACATGAACTAAATGTATCCACAAGTATTTTGTTTTGATAGAGCCTAAAAATTCCTGCCTACATTACTACTTGCTATTTTGCCAATCTATTTTATTGCTCACTTTCTCAATAGTTTTTGATAAAATATTAAAACTTGGAGACAAATTCTTGATAAAATATTTCTCTAAAAATCAGAAATAGTATCTCCCTCGGAAAGCATTCATCATTAAAAACTGTTTTCAAAGTATGTTTGCTAGTAGTTTTTTAAGACAGCTAATGCACATCACAGAATGAAATTGCAGGGGCACACCCAAGAAGCTCACAAGGAAAGCATATCCGGTATGGTTTCAAGAATTTCTACTGTTCTGCACACTTATTCAGAAAGAAGAGAGTAAGATATCTGTCTAGCTGTAGTCAGATGACTTATGACAGGTCTTCCATAATTATCTGCAGAAGCAGCTTCAAAAACAACAGGAAAAAAAGTTTCTGTAAACTTTGAAAGTACAAACCCAAAATCCGGTCTCCTCTCTTTTTAATAAAAACACAACTGGATTTCAAAGCCTGAGTATTCTACTAAGACAAAGAAAACTGGGATGAACACAGATCTTCAGTCTTCTGCAGGCTTTCTTTAATGACCTTGGTAAATAAATTTACAGCCTTTATCTGCCTTGGCAGAAATTTTTGGTACCAGGAAAGTTACACATCTTGTAGTTTCCTATTACCATGAATATTTATATGTTATATAATTAAACATAATTTGTCACTGCCCTATTCCAACCTCCTAGAAATGGAAGTGCTAGAAGTGCTTGTACCAAGATAACAAATATCAGAAAGCCTCTGGTTTTCTCCTGGCCTCTGGCATAGAGTGGCTTATTCAAATTTCAAAGTCCTGAAAATACATGGGCTCTTTTTGCCACACCATGCTCATTACCACAGAAGGAACCTTAGTGAAAACAGTAGAGTCTATGTACTGTTCTGCTTCTCTAAAGGTATTTTGGCACAATTCTCACTCAGGCTTCAGTTCAGGCATAATTCCCCACACTTTCTGTTGCAGCAGGAATGGGATGGAGCATAAACTACGTTCCTCACCATTACCAGTCCCGCATATCCCTGAACTGAACTCAATTCAAGCATTTGTTAACAACGTTAAACATTTCAATGATCATATAATAAATTACATTGGAAAGATCTCAAAGATGGGAGTCCAGCCTTTGAGTATTTGACACATTTTACAACTTCACAGAGCTCACAGGACATCCTTTTTTACGAACTCAACAGCAAGAACCAATGAGTAACAAAGGTAAATACTACTTGTGGTTTATCACACTACCAGCTTTCTGATGCTGTTTAAAACCCAGAGGCCAAAACCTTCTTTTAAGTTAGACACTAATGATGAAGGGATAATCTTGCAATATTGTATCTTCAGGGAAGTATCTGTTTGCTTGTCACAAATTCAAAACAAGAAAAAAAAATCCCAACCAAGCAAACAAAAAAACCACATTCAAGATAAACACCAGTCTAACACTTTTCCACTATACAGCAAAAAACTTAATGGCACTGCTAAGAACCATGTAGAAGCAATCTCTGAGAATACACTTAAAGCACATATCCACAGTGCATTTAATCAGAACAGAACCTGTTTAATGAAATATTTAATTAAGTTTCTTTGATGACCACAGGTTTTAAAAACTAATCGATAATTTCACCTCACCTGGCTGAAAATCTTGTGCCATTTGATGCAGAACCTGATGATGTGACATATACACTGGTGATTGATCCCTGAGCCATTTCTGTAAAATGAACAATACACATTTCAAGAATACTTCAAAATACACTCATCTAATTCAGTGAAAATGCTTTTAAAGCCCAGAAAATGATTCTTGAAACCTAAGTAACAAAACACATTGATATACTATATCCAAAATAGTGTAATTTTAAATAAGGCTAGTGCAACAGCAGAATTTCAAAATACATTAAAAAAGAGTTTACTTTCAAGTGAGGAAGTCAAATGTCTTCAGTAGTCTTATATAATGAAAATGAAACAATGAAAAATGAAGCCATGATATGTTTGCACTTACTACCTTTTGCCTTTGCAGGTGAGTCAACCAAAAATACTGCTCTCTTAAAAGAATTACACACTGCAAAAAGGTATAATGCAAAATGCGGTTCTGCAAAGAGAAACAGTCCATTCTCTCTCAGTTGCTGTGCTATTTGTCCCCTAAGGTACACTAAAAAGGACATAAACAGAACTTGATAGAAATCTTCACCACAAACCAGTGGAAATTAAATGATCTAAGGTATTTTCATGTTTTTTCTTAGAGTCCTGTATTAAGGAGGAAAACAAAACAACTCTTCTTGGAGTAACTAACCTGTCACATATGGTTCCAGAGCTTTAGGAACCAAACTCCTGGCAATTTTTAGGTCCTCTGCTGAACAGCTTCCAGATTCTAGCCCACAAGCCATTCCCATTCGTTTTAGTACTTCTATATCATCATGAATTTCAAAAGTATTGTCAAAATTAAATAGATATTCAAACCTGGAGAGGAAAAATTGTCTCAGTTAGCTTCAATGATTTTAACTACCTTTCTAGTTTCAGGAATTGCATTTCAAAAGCTTAACACAACCATGTTAGTGACACATCACATTAATCAAATTTTTCAAGATTTATGCATTTGATCATGACTGCTTCCATTCAGCTTTTATTAAGCAAATTAAAAACATGGGTTTCCAAACCGAAAGTGAAGAACAGCAGTCCTGGAAGCAAAATCCATTTTCAATTATTCAGGCTGCATTTTGTTGTCTTAAAGCCAAAGGAAAACATCACTTGGTTAAACATGACATAAAACTTCAAGAGAGCTGCCTTACTTGGCTTCTACTACCTCTAGATAGTACATCTTAAATAAGTTATTAAATGTGAAATAACTACTCTATTTATTCAAAAGGTATACAAAAACAGCTGTCTGAAACGCATGTTCTCAAATCTACAAAAGGCACCAGTAAATTATTTTGTATTTCATTCTTACTAAATCTACATAACTGTACCAAAAGCCAGAGAAAAAACTTTGTTAACTTACTTGTCATTTGAAATACTGCAGTCAATCACTGTCTTCTTGCTGGTGTTCACAATGATGAATGGCAAATGGATGACAGAATTGGAAGGTGGTGGTCGATTTGCCTGCTGTTCTGCTTGACGGTTTCGCTGAACGAGGTTCTTAAAGGCAATTTGCTAGAAAAAGCAATAGTGATATGGAAGTATGAATTAAACTTATAAGATCATGGTAGCAAAGAAAATCTCTTAGAATTCCAGCAATGGTTGCTGCAAGTAAATGCAGAAAAGGACAGTATTTACCATAATCTTGCATGTTAAGATGCAAGAAGAGACAGAAATCATAGTATGGAAAAATACAACACCATAAAACTTAACTGAGAAAAAAATGTACATTCTAGTAAGTACATCAAGACAGTTCCTTGGATGGAACTTTGACAGAATGAATAGGTAACAATGATAAGAAAAATAAATTTTCATATAGCATCCTACTTCCTCTCCCTGGATCTTCCTTATTAGCTACTAAACTCCAAAAGAACACCTGAATGATTAATACTGTATTTTTGCTGAAATTAAGTGCTATAAAAGTTAATGTTTGGGATTTGAATGTCTGACATTAGGTTTCTGAATTGCCTGGCTAAGATTAGTGCCTTTACTCTAATATCCAAAACTGCTTTTCACAATGGAATGTTCCTATTTTAAAAGTTAGCAATTTTAAGAACTAGAATTCAAGTTAACCATTGAAACTCAAGTTATAGATCTTACAGTAAGACACCAAACAAAGAAAAAGTATTTCTCTGGTTATGAGATCAAATTAAATGAACAGGAACTAAAACCCAGATACAAAGCCAACACAGAGTCTTTCTACACCTCAGAAATTTCCATTCCTACCGCGTAGGTAATGCAGCTACTAAGGGATACATTTCAGTGAAGCAGCAGCACCATGACTTAGGGGATAGACTACTGCTTCCTCTAGTGTCCTAGGGGAAATCTGGGAAGGAGTTCAGTAACTGTTTCACAGTGGTTAAGCCTCTTACAGAGCAGCGTAAGCGACTCCCCAGAAAGTCACGATGCAGAGCATTATGACAGATGGCCTCTACAGTCACATAATTTTATGTATGGACTCTGACACAGAAGAACATTCTAAATACAAGAACTGAACTGGCAAATTCAGAGTGCACAGTATGAAGTACAGCTCCTATCAGCACAAGTTGTGTTTAAACATACTTGAAACTCAAAAGAATTCATCTCAACTCATTAAAGGTTATTGGCTTCCCCAAAAATGATAGCCAGCTAAACTACAGTGCTACATTAAAACTACATTAAAACCACATTAAAACACCTTAGCTTGAAATTTACCTCTAGTCTTCCTAGAAGTTTCCCATCCCTCATATCCCTTGGGATAAAACAACAGGAATACAAATATAAGTTACCTTGCCCTATAGACAAGAGTACCTTGACTGTACCTGTAGAATGAGTTCTTGCAGTTGAGACTGTTTTTGCTTTATTCTTTCAATCCTTCTCTGTTTCTCCACCTTAAGACAGAAAAAAAATGATTGATTAGTTTGTTGGTTTTTAAATAGCATTTTACACCAACATTTTCTTCCTTCAGAATTATTTCAATACCAGAGAAATGAAGGTAGGAGATATAGTATTGATCATTAAGGATCTACAGATAATTTAGAGAACAATCTATCAAGACTCACATCAGTACTGCTGATGGAAACTATAACAAAAAGAATTACAACACTGGCGAATGAAGTGCAACAGGCTGTGAAGAAGCTAAGAACATATTTGCAAATAGAAAGCTATGCCTCAAAGAATTACTGGAATTCTCTCAAGGAGACAAAGATAGACTAGAAGGATTCACGTGATGTGGCATCTACTGATATTGGAGATATTGGAGAAAATCCATCAAAGACACTTAAAGAAATGAAGCTGAAGGTTAAGGCCTCACAGTATTTAATACATACTAAATAGTAACAAAAAATATAAGGGACAGAAAGCTAGGAAATACACAACTTTTTCAGTGAAAGAAGCTCACTAGCACACTCCCACAAGGATTTAATTTACAGACTGTTGTCCAAACTACAGACAATCAGATTAAGGAGATGAACAGCACAGTGACACAATCTGCTGACAATGCTGGGTCACCTGCTATAGTGAAAAGACAACTTGTCATAAAGCACAGTTGATGTGTCTTGTACTACTGACTGATTACAAAGTCTAAGTTATTTCTGGTAAATGTAATGTGTATGTGTGAGAAAACAACCTCATCCATGCATACTTCAGAAATAAAATGGCATTCACTAGAGAGCTTAAATTGCAGTATCTACAAAATCCATCAGCTCTGTATGCCATGGCAGTCAAAAATTTGAATTATTAGGCAAGGAACAGAGAACAAAACAGAAATTATCACTACATTAGTCTACGAAACAGAATGTTTACATCTTGAATTTTGTAGATCTGATGTTCCTGTTTCAAGGTGAGCATACAAAACAGCAATCAGGATCATCAGTGGTACAAGCCGATTCCATACAAGAGAATGATAAATAAATTAGGTCTCTACAGAAAGGAGAATGAAATTACAGTGGAGAACATGAGAGATCACTGTAAGACCATGAACAGGACGGAAAAAGTAAGTAAGGAATGAACAGGTCAACATCACTTCCAATTTAAAAAAAAATATTCAGAGAAAATCAACTAGATACAGTATGTTCAAAACCAAACAAAAAGTATTTCAAAAGCTTTTAATGCAACTGAAACTCACTGCCACAAATGACCTAATATTAAAGGAACATGTGCCATTGATCACAATCCTCTGAGACCTGCCATTCATCCAGTTCTCAATCCACTTCGCTATTTGTTCCCAACCCACATTCCCTGAGCTTGCCTATGAGGACATGAGACAGTGTCAAAAGCCTTGCTGAAGTCCAGGTACACAACATCCACTGCTCTCCCCTCATCTACCCAGTCAGTTGTCCCATCAGAGAAGGCATTTAGGTTGGTTAAGCACAATTTCCCTTTGGAGAATCCACGCTGACTACCCCTGATCACTTCCTTGTCTTCCACGTGTTTAGAGATGGCCTCCCAGGACCATTCCATCATCTTCCTTGGGATCGTGAGGCTGACTGCACTGTCGTTCCCTGGGTCCTCCTCCCTAAGTAACTGCTACTGTCAGGCGAGATACTGGACAGACAGAATGCTGGACCTGAACATCAACTTATTGTCTTAGATCATCAGAATGTGCAACTAACAACAAAAAGACTCAAAAATTCACATGAATGCAGTTTTGTGTTTGGCTTTGGTGAAAAAACAACAAAAAGGAAGAAAAAAACCCAGAAATGTACATAGTTGAAAAAAAAAGAAAGATGTAGGAAAAAAAAGGGTATGATTGAGTCTTACAATTCAGCATTTAACTGCCTCCCTCCAAAAGCCTTGAAACTCACTTGAGATACTTTCCTATCACCTACCAATAAACTACACCGCCTTATAGATTATTTAAAGATGCAGACCTTATTAATTGCCCCACACCCTCTCTCTTTGCATTATCAGGACATATTTTACCAAATCTAATATTCTAATTTGCCCACAAAGGACAATTTTAAAAAAATACTTAAAACAGTAACTACTTGATGAGGAACCCCTCAAATTCCTACATTCTTTATAAACTATTTGGCTTGATTTTCAACCGTGTAAGGTTGAAAACAATATCAGATGCACTAGCAAAATAAACTTTATTTCTCAAATTAAACATTAGCCTATACAAACTCATTAAAAAGAATCTTATGGCAAAACTTCACAGGTAGTCAATATAATAATTTACATGTCAACAGAGCTTGAAGAAACAGAAGCTAGAATACTCAAATGCAGCAATAACAGGGAAGGAAGGAACCCTGCAACTTCCTGAAGCACAACACATCTTAGGACTTCTGCTGTTCTCAAGACTGTAATATGCTTGTGGCTCAATCATTCAGTGGTTAACACAGCTCTTTCCTGCTCTTCTGACAAACAAGTTCTCACTTGCTTTTAATCAGAAATTGCCACTGTCCCCATCTTAAATGCAAGAACTTTCACTGTGCATTATTACATTCTAAATTGTTTTTCTTACTTCAGTACTAATATTATTCTACTCTTCTTTAGGACATTATCAATCATGACATCAAATCCAGCTGAGTGAGCCACACCTCTTTTTCTTTTGCTCCAACACTTGGTAATGCCACACTTTGTGAGACATATCCATGAAGATACACTTTTAAAATCCCCCCAGCTTGCTGGTTCCCTATTCAGCCCACAGCACTGTCAGTCCAATCACTTAACCTTCCATATTCACCCTACTAATTACTCCCCAATTATCAGTCTCTTAACTAGTAATTTTCACTTGGGGATGATGTTTAAATAAATCTCAGATTCATGATTAGATGCCTTGCATTTATTTCATCTACATAGCAATTACAGCACTAAATGAAAAATCAATTATCAGTATCAAACAACAATCAGAACTAGCCCTTTTTAGATAAGACTCCAAAACATTTTTCTTCCACTTTCCCCCTCACTCTGTCTGCTTCTAAACTGATTTTTAGTCCCGCTGAAGGAAATTTAGACTTACTGAGAACAAATACAAAGTCTCATTCTCTTCTGAGAAAGTGAACTTACTTCAGTAAACTTCAGTAACTTTACTATCTCAGGATACCAAAAAAATCCTGCCAGAACTTGTTTTATTAACTTCCACCCAGAACCATTTCACATATATGGTAAAAGCTGTGACAAAGCTCTGTTTTTGACACAGAATTAAAAAAGATACATTTCAACAACCTGGAAACTGAAGAGTTTGTGAAACTACAGACAAATAAAATAACAAAACATCACACAGACCATACTATTCTACCTTGCTATCTCAGAAGATTACATGCACATATGGTATCAGAATATACTAAAGCTGTAAACATTTACTCAAACACAAAGCCACTGTGAACTTCCTCATGCATGTACCTCTAAATTCTGACATTCCTGAGCCGAGTTAGTAGGTAGACCAATCCATTTGATTTCCTTCTTCTCCTTAGAGATAATGTTCATGGCCATAAGGACATTTAAGGCATCATAGACACGTCGTCTAATATTCTTCTGGTCATAAGCCTGCTGTAGACATAGCATATTAATCAAAAACATACCTGTGTCAAAAATATTTGAAAATAAGTATATTACAGTAAATAGGTAAACTCAGGTAATGTCTGAACTGTTTCATTTAGCAGTAGGAAACATACAAAAATCTCGTAAGAAATTTCTCTTCCCCCATTCAGTTCACATGTAATTGACCTCCCATATACTTACTGATTCATTTGGTGAAATGTGATTATCAGTGGTAGTGAATTCTGCAACCAACTCGTCTGCCACCTCATTGTATGAGGTGGTTCCTTTTCTTTGTACCTTCTCACAAACCTTCATAGAGAAATGACGTAAACCCTTGCCATTCTTCTCGCCTTTTTTGTTCCGCTTCCTAAATATATGTATAATATATATTTTAAGAAGATTTGAACTTTGGAATATTTAATGTCTCTTTTTTCAAATACAGGCACACTGCTGTAAAAAAACCAAGCCTTTCCTTTTGTTCTCCATCTCACCCCTTCCCAACATTCTCTCCTACATTTTTCCCTTACAATCTGCAATATTTAACAATTTTAGTATCTTGATGTTGAAACACAATACAAATTCATTCTTTTGGCAACTTTGCTAGATCAAGTAGAATCACAGAATCATGGAATAGTCTGGGTTGAAAAGGACCTTTAAAGGTCATCTACTCCAACCTCTCTGCAATGAGCAAGGGCATCTTCAACTTGATCAGACTGTTCAAAGCCCCATCTAACCTGGCCTGGAATGTCTCAAATAACAGATAATAAGTTAAAAACAGGGATATTCCTTGAAGAAGTCAATAGAGAAGACCTTCCAAACTTCAAGACAAGAACAGGTAAGGGGCTAAACACTAAAATATATAAACTGAATTATGGAAGAGAACTTTTCTGTCCTTTTAAAAAATATTAATTTTTTTTAATGTAAAGTAGCCCATCTAGTTTGACCACAAAAAAAAATAGGTAATTGAGCATTTTCTCTGCAAGTCTTGATACTGACTGAACCAAGTGTGGTATTAGTTGAAAGCACTAAACATTACACTATTACTATAACACAGGTATGAAGTTACACAGTATATGAAGTTGCTATTAAAACTTCAAGGTTACAAGATATAAGCAGTATAACAGCAGCTTTCTGCTTCTGCAAAATTTTTAAATAAAAAGTTCCTTGTAATTTGGGGGAAAATAAAGTATCAACAAAATCAGTATCAGCAATGGAACGTCACAATTCTCTACATCTCACTTCACCGCATAATTACAAAGCAGAAATCTATTTAAGTGTAACAAGCCACTGACAATAAATTTAGTCTTAAAGCAACTACATTTAAAAAAGAGACCCTTAGAAACATTCTTTGTATCTAATACTTTTTCCCAAAAAGGACTACATTCTCATTTCAAATGATACTTTGATACTCTGATTCAATCAGAAATATACTGTATTTTTCTGAAAATACATCAGCAAAAGAGAAACCACAGAATCCAGTTAAGATGAATTCTGTGTCCTTTTAGAAGCTAAATTCTCCAAATGTAAGTAAGGTCAGAATATCTATCAGAGTTTACAGAAAATATTCTGAATCCTTTCACAACAAATGAGGAAGTAGTCATTCTTGTGTGACCATTCCCTGTTTTAGTACAATAGTTTAATGGTGAAGTGCTCTTGATGGAAAGATAAACAGATTGTCTTTCTCACACTGCTAGCCTGAGGAGTACATACACTAGCACAACTAAAAGTTCCAATAATTTATTAATTCTTTGTAACTTTATTTTGCTCACCCAGCAGACCATGGTGAAGAATCTCCAGTCTGGTTCTGTGATGCAAAATGTGTGTTAGGTGTATGTGGACTTCCTACCAGGATAGTATTTTGAGTTGAAGGTCTCTGAGGTGTACCGATAACCTACAGTTAAGATAAAATAATTCGGAAAATGGTAAGTATTCCAAGACACTCACAAGTGGCACAATTCAAATGATGCATTATCCAAACACCAATACTTTTTTTACATACCTCTGTTAGGTGCATCAAATTTCTACACACTAGCATAAAAACCTTCCGACTACAGATTATATAGTTAGGGGACTGCCTAAGTAATACACATTTCTGTTTTACCCTTCTTAAACGAGCTATTCATGCTTGCTGGATTTCTTAACACTGTTTAACACTAATTTAGATAAGATCAGTAGACATACACACACACTTTCCCTCCCTTCAAGGAAAACAGGAACAAAAAGAGGAAAAAAACCAAAAAACCCAACCCTATCAGACTGTGTATGAAGAAGCTGCAGTAAATTACAGTTAAAATACAAACATAAGAAACAAGAAGATCTGAAAATCAGTAAAAGCAGAGACAAAATGAAGAGTTGCTTCAAGAAAGGCCAAATTATCTCCTGCTGATATGCCTACTTTTTGGGGGTACATTTATCTCCCAGTAGAAACAGTAGGTTACATCCCTGACACCAAGTAAGCAAAAAATGAACCTAAATTCATAACCCCCCACAAGCTTGCCATATTTTCCTGCAGTTATATTCTGTTTCAGCAGCAAAACTTTTAAGCTTCTTCCCCAGGCCAGCTTCAATAATTTACTCTCAACAAGAGTAAAGTAGAAAAACTGAAAATGCAAAATGTTATGTGTCAAAGTTAAAAATGAAAAAATAAAAATAAAAATCGAATAACCTTCAAATATAAATTGCAAAAGGTAGTCTAGTGACTATTAGAAGTTCCTGAATTCAGCTGCCTGGAAGGCCAAACAGCTGTACTTTTTCCCAAATACTGTCTCTTTATATTATGTCACCTCACTGAGTAGTGACAGCGAACAGCTTCACACAGCTAGAAAATCTTAAGTACTCCCCTTTCCAGTAGCTTTGATCCATACTTGAAATGTTTCTAATTCTTATGGAATGCCAAGTAATCTCCTCTACTACGTTCCATAACCAAAACTTCTGACTGTGGGAAACAGAATCAGGGTGAGGACTGCCAAACAGGCAGAGGACACATGTGAACCTGCTCATTTTCTCCCCATGAAAAAAAAATATACTATCAGTTCTGCTCTCGACTGGCGTGGCTCACCAAATGTCTCAAAAGACTGTGAAAACCACCTGTGTGCTCTTCAAGTAATGCAGACTATATGGAGACCTGAGAAAAGCTGTTAGCCAGTTTTTATTCCCTAGGATGCAGTGACATAAGAGTGCCACAGAAGATTCAACACCTTGCTTGCAGAGGCTAAAACTAGAGGGTGTCACTCTATTCCCTAGCTTCCTACTTCCACAAGCAGCCCTTCCATCATCCTGGTACCACATCTACCATTTGTATCACTGTGCAATGAGAGGCAAACCAGTACATGAGAGGGGGAGAGGAACTACAGCTGGGAGAAAAACAAACTACTGGGCAGCAGCAAGCTCTGGATTTCCACTGTGCTCAGTAGTGTCCTGAAATATTCAACAGTGCAAAGGAAGAAACGGAGTGTGTACAAAATCACAGGCTCAATTTTAGAGTGGAACAGTGAAGTCTGGTTAACACATTCAAAACCTACTCTGCATTCCCATTCTAACTCACAAAAATCTGCAAACTAGCCAGAATTATATCCTTTAATGCATCACTATTAAGGAAGACTCTAATCCAGTGTTTCAGAATCTTCTAAGGAATTACTCATTATGATTGGCTCCTTAATAGAAATGTTATGCCTCTAAATTTTACTCTAAAGTTCAAAATTAACTCAAATATGTATATAGTCTCACAATAATGCCCAGAAGGGTCTCCCTCTATGCCATTATGGCCTATGATCTATAATTAAAACATTCTCCTCCTACTGATTACTGATTTTAAATTAAAAGAATGCCCAATTTGTTTGGAAATTTATTGGTAAAACAGTTGCTTCCCAGAAGATTGAGACCAACTCTATTGAGATCACTAATTTTAATTTTGATCACTACAAAAATTACTAATCATAACCTATGTATTATCTATTGCATTATTGGATTCTTTGAGACCTCTAACTTCATGTACCTAACACAAAGCTCACAATAGGTATTTCAGCAAAAGAATATCTAAGTTAAGCACTAAGAAATGTAGTACTCTCTTCAATTTTGTTCTACCAAATTTCAATCTCCATAAAAATGTGCTTATGGACTTCATTTACATTTCCCTATGCCAGATTTCAAAGTAGAATCTGAAAGAGACACTGATTTTAAACGGCAGGACTGGCAAAAGAAAAACCCACCTGAATACTCATGTTGATTTGAGAGTCATGTTTGAATTTCTTTATGCAAAAACACATTCATTTTAACATGTCTAATTAAAATTAGAAACAACCTTAGACTATCTGCCCATGACAAGTGCCTACCAAGCTACATCATATTTACAGTATGTGTAAACAACAGTACAAGCAGTAAAAAAAAAATAAAAACCAAACCACAAAGTCTCCTTACCACTTGTTGTGCAATGTTGACATTAGACTGTCCGAATGTTTTTGGCAGGAGCTGTTTTCCAATCGTATTTACTGTAGACGGATGGACAGCCAAGAGAGAAACAACTCCTAAAACAAATGCAAAGCAGATAGCTTCAGGTCAGCCACATGGTATTACATTAGCAGTTCCACTCTCATCTATGATATACCCATCTGTATTAATAGAAACTAGCCCTGAACCATGTAGAGTCTCAATATAAATGTACCATTTACACATTTGATGCAAAACAAGAGATCAAGATTCACAATATGTTCTCTCAGACTTTATCCTATGTAACCTTGCAGGTCATGATCTAGTATGAAAATGTTTTAATTCCTTGTATTCCAATTTTTCTGTCAAAGCAGAGTAATAGAGGCAATGGGCATATGACAAAAGGCATAATCATCTCTTCTACCCTTACTCTTTGTGGCTATTGAAATTTTTCCAGCACCACCTGACAAAGCCCAAAGCACTAGAATATTGCAGAGCCTTCTGAGGCACGCTGACCTACAAGAGAGAAAATTTGGCTAGCACATACCTTTCCAAGAGAATAATCCCAACTTTCCTCTAGGTGCCCCCTCCCAGATGAAGGCAGTGAATTAAAGAACATTTTCAAGAATCCATTATTTCAGAAAAGTACATGCAACACAGCAGACTAACCCTGCAAGAAAGGTTGCTCTCTTCCTGTTCATAAACCATACACTATCAACACTGGTAGATAAAGCAAGTCTTAAGCCATGCAAAACAAAAATCAACTACAAAAACACCAAGCCAGATATCTTCTAGCAATCTGATGCTCCATGACATGTTTAGGAAACAAAACCAAAACCAACCCAAAACAAACAAAGAACCTCAAAATGCAACAAAACCCCCAAACAGCAACAAAACAAAGAAAAAGAAGCAAAAAATACTTACTACAGAAAGAGAATAATTAGACAAAACAGTCTTAAAATACTGAAGACATTTATTTTGCTGAAACAACTGTCATTTGGTTGTGATGTTTAGCAGTTGTGTCCCTCAGACCACCGTGGGGTCAGAAGAACTTGGTACAACTTTCATTCCTCTTTTTCCCATTATCCAATACAGAAGCAGTAAGCATTTTTATAAGGGTTGTGTCAGAAAAGCCCTAACTGGTCCTTGATGCACATTCAGGAAATCTACAGGAAGCTGAGAACAATTCAAATCTTGTTTAAACCCCTGCCTTCCAGGAGGCTTGTATTTCCCAGCTGCTATTACTACCCCATGTCAAACTGATAGCTTCACACTAGATCAGTCCCCCAAACAGGATGCAGCAGCATGTCCTTCTTCCATTATTAACCAATTTTCCAATGTTCTTTCAGAAAGGGAGCAGCTGTATAGTTTGTAACCCAAGTCTGTTATGCCTTCCTCCCTTCAAGCACACTCATCACTATCGTGGCCCGAATTGTGTTTGTTCTTCTCTGCAGAATACAACAAATCAATATAAACCCCCCCAGCTAGTAGTGCTTGTGCACCTTCTTCCTGGAGTGAAGGTCAACATGACTTTTCTTAACCTCCTCCTCATTGTTTTAAAAACAACAATGCGATCTGAAAGTCTTATTTCCAGTATAAACCAAGAGCTGTAATTGCTTTCCAAAGTTAAGACACCTCATTTATTTGATTGACTTTCCTTACTTTTGATGGTTCTTACTGCCCATCTAGCTCTCCTACCCTTTCTTTTGCAGAGGACAGGAATGGATGCAATATTCATGACCAAGGAAAGCTATATATTATTGTAAAACTCTATAGCTCATTTTCTATTTTATTCCCTGTCCCCTTCCAAGTAATTCTCAAAATTCACTATGCTTGTTCCCCTCTAAACACCAACACCACACTTTCATAATATAACCTATCACTAATTCAAGACCTCTCTTGGGTACTAACAACTCACTTGGGATACTCATTGTATCTTGTTTGTTTTTCACCAATTATTAACTCAATGGTTAATATGGAGAGGAGGGGGACCATCCTATTCTATCACACCTTAGTTTCTTTAACAGTCTGATCAAGGACCCTGATAAATTTCTTATTTTTAAGAAGTTCAAGGACATCACACTGATTAGATAATCCTTACCCACATGGTTGTTGACTCTTTCAAAGCATGACTTTGAAAAGACATAACTTCCTAACTAGCCTTTTCTCCTCCCTCTGGAAAAGCCTGTTAAAGCCCATTAACAAACACATCTGTCCGTACATCTACTGCTTCTGTTATGCACTCAAACAGAAGTCTGACTATCTGCAGTTACCTGAGCCCTTCAGAAACTGAAGCCTATGTTGCTCCCTTTCCTTCTGCTACTGTAAGAATTATACACATAGCAGTACCATTGCTAGCTCCTTTAAGAATTCACAGTGAGGCAACTTATATTGAATCCTAACCATTCACATTACGAATTTTTCCTAAGACAACTTCTCAGTATTACTTCAGTAGGACAGCTTCATAAAAAACAACACTGTCAGGAGACTCTCCCTGATCACCTTGATCATCTCTCTACTCTTCAGATGCACACAAGAGACTTCGTTCATCTGGTATGTTTAAAAATAAAGTAATTCTTTATGCTATCATGTTGTTGATTACAAACTTTTATGCTAACAAAGACTTAACATTCTGGACTGCATTTGGAAGAGCACAGCAGTAAGTGATTACTCCCTTTTCCTTCAGCACTCTTTAAGCTGTCCCTGGATTACTCTGCTCAGTTTTGGGGCCCACAGTGCAAGAGAAGCATTAACAGGAGAGAGTGCAGCGGGAAGACACCAATATTGCTCAAGTACTGGAGCACATCCTGTACAAGGAGAAGCTGAGGGAGCTTGTTGTGTGCAGCCTGTGGAAAAGAAGGTTAAGGTGGAGCAAGGGGTGTTATTTGTGGAAATCTAATCACTTCCTTCAACTATTAAATAGAGAGTTATAGAGATGACAGAGGACACAACAAAAGCAAAAGAGGGGATGGTCACAAGGTGCTGCACAGCAAATTCCAACCAGGAAAAAACTCACAATGACAAAGATAATGCATGGCAACAAGCTAAATAGAAGGTTCCTCACAGATACACAGCAAAATTCAATGACTGAAGGGTCTGATTTGAAGGTAAGGTTAAGATTAGATGGCCTCCAGCCTCCCAATACTATTGATTTCATTTTCTGAACAGAAATAGGTATCTTGCAACTAAAACATCTGTGTGAAGGGAAGAGCATACACTGCTTCTTTAAAGTTTTTAATTACATTAACATGTCCTGTGGTGCTGGGCCAGAATTAATTCATGCAAGGGAGCCAACCTGGCTCTACACAGAAACTGCAAGGTACATCTGTCTGTGCAGCAAAAACTGCTTGGCAAAGAAATGTAAATGCAACTGGAAGAACAGTAACACACGCTTCACAGTTCAAAGCAAAGTCAACTTTAAAAAGCTATCAGACTAAATAGGAAAGAGTATAACTGTGCAACTATACAGAAGAAAAAGAATCACTTTTTTTAAAAAGTCTATTTTCAATTTGTCTCTGCCCAAGTGAATCCTACTATTTTCTCATTTGCCTCACATGCAAACATTTTTCTCATACTCATCTGCATTTTCATCAAAGGCTCATAATGTGTGGTATTTCTGTTCGTTAAGTATACAAGCAGAAATAATTTCATTAACTTAGCTTTGCAAGTGACTGACAGCTCAGTTTCTCCAAGGAATTTTACTAATAATTTCTTAATTATTGTTACTCTTAACAGCAATCATTGCAATCCAAATTATCCTGTACTTTGTGGACAACAGCGTGCATAACATCATGTAGAAATTAAAACCACAAGTTTGCAAACAGTTTTGCTGTCACCAACTCTTCTTCTTTTTCAAAACAAACAAATTAT
The DNA here is from genome assembly GCA_013400415.1 of Scytalopus superciliaris. NCBI lineage: Eukaryota > Metazoa > Chordata > Aves > Passeriformes > Rhinocryptidae > Scytalopus > Scytalopus superciliaris. The sequence goes on along the minus strand of VXBX01000792.1, from coordinate 235,335 downwards.
TAGTAGTGCTAGTTCAGGCACGTATCTTTTTTTTTCCCCTAAAGACTTTGAAAACCACAGGCAAAAGTCATGTAAAGCAGAAAAAAACGTATTCAGAAGGATATAACTACTGCTTAAATTCAACATTTGGAAAACTACTCAGTACTTGAAAGGAATCATTAAACCTAAAGGGAAGTAGAACATATGATGTCCCAGACACAAGACAGTGATACAGATGGAATCAAGAGTAATGTCATAAAACTTGCATAGCAAAAGCAGCACCACCCTTTAACAAAACCTGTTATTTATCTGTCTACAAACAAACAGGTGCTATGTTTGGTTACTGGTTGCACTGGGGAGAACTGTTGAACTGAAGCTTTTTTTGCATATAAAAACAGATCAGAGTTTTACCAAAAAGAATCTTCTGCAGAATTTCAGCAGTTTAAAGGACTGGTAGTATAGTCAATTAAGAATATTTTAAATAACTTCAGGTGCCACAATAAAAAGACACAGTACATCTCAAATCAGAGAAAGGAGTGCCCTCTGCAGACCATGCAGTAGATCTCTTGAACAGCTGACTGCTCCGGTTCCTGAAAGAGTAGTGACTCTGAGTTTGGTGTTCAGGTCACAGAGGATGGGCTGAGGCACTCCCTGCCTCAGGAGCAGAAATTCCACCCATTCTAGGTGCTGTACCGTTTTCTGATGTTATCTGTCTTTTTGTGTTTTCTTCACTTGTGAGAGCAGTCAACTGAAAAACAACTCAGTTTCCTGTTAATGCCATCTCTAACAAAGTCTTGTCACTTTGTCTGCCAGCAGAAAAGAAATACGGTGTATGTGAGAACTTGATCTGGCAAGAAGGTAATTTTGCAAGCACCTTCTGAATCATTACAACCCAAAAAACCAGAATGTATGAAACAAGAATGGTTTATCAGAATGAAAAATAATTGCTACCATCTCTGGCAACAGTCTCAACCAAACTCTGTCCAGTAGACCAGTTTGGAAATAGGTACATGAACACTTAGGAGTTGAGCAATGGGGGGCATTTTAAGAAGTCTAAAGAAAATTAACCTTTCAGGTGACATTTTGGAGCTCAACTGTTTATAATCACACTTATAAACCTGACAAAGTTTTGTCTTAATTACATAATGAGCTTTGAAACTGATGGGTTTTAACAGAGGAGTTGGAATCTAGCTTAAGGACAGCTATACAACTCAAAGGGAGAGACATGAAGCCAGCCTCAAGACAGGTCAAACATGACTTATGCTCTCATAAACCTAACATTACTAATGTGCTAAAACTGGTATCTAAGAGAGTATCAGTTGAAGAGCCCAACAGGTCTCTTTTGGGAGACAAAAAAAAAGGGATCAGTGAGACTTTCCATGAACAAGGTTTAAGGAAATGACAGACACAAGATTCCATTGCAACTGTCACCTGTGAGAAGGTCTAGGGCCACCTGGAGCATTACACTCCTTATTTTGGCAATCTGAAAAAAACAGCATACCTGTAAGGCTAAAGATGAAAATTATTGATATAAAATTACACGAAAATTATGAGAATATTCCCAAAAATGTTAGATTCAATTTTGGCAGTTTTATGTATGTGGATTTTTAATTCTTTTTGGGAAAGAAGAGACAGGAGGAGGAGAAGAGGGAACTTGATTTCAACATCACAAACAAATTCCACGCTATAATCATTTTTAAAGCAAACACAGACAAAGCTAATTCCAGCTCCAAACCTGTTCATCAAAAAACTGCTTAGCGTAAACAGAACACTAAATAACAAACTCGTCTTAAATTCATAATCTGCCCCTCTCCTTCCAGTATGCCACCCTTCAATCCAAAGTTACTGTCTAGAAAACTGTCCAAAAAATTATCAAGTTTGGAACAAAAAAGTGAGCAGAGTCTCTTACAGAAATATGAAGTAGCTTGAGTAGATCTAATCTTTTGCAGAGGTTCTTTTTTCCAGCTGAAAAGCTCTGGGTTATCAGATTACAGATACAGATTTCTCTGATGATCTCTGCAAGTCACAGGCCTTAATTCAAACACTGCTATAGTGTTCTAGAAGACCTTACATTAGACTCACTGATCTTTAGTCATGGCCTCAACTTCTCTTCATACAATCTTCTGCTATTTTTTATTTGCCACTATCCTCCACTCAAGGAAGTTGCACTAAGCTATTTCAGCTGTCATCTCAGTATGCCTTCAGTAGTACCTCTTCCTCCTGCAGAAGAGTAAAGCATCTGCATCGCCTGCTAACAGAATGGAAAACCACAGTTTGGTATCATTCAGAACTGCAGATTTAAAGGTTTCTAACTATTTCTTTGGGTTCTGTTCAAGACAAAGGATTTATTTCCAATATGGAAAGAAAAGAGTAAGAAAGATGAGCTACTTATGAAACAACTTCCATTAATCAAAAGTACTGTTCTATCCAGTTGTTCGAGCTGCTGTCAATAAAAACTGACAAAAAAATTGCCTTAGAGCAATTTATCCCACGCATTCAAAAGTCTCAGTTGCTCACTTTTACTTGGCTTCTTGCTGCCACAGAAACTTCCACAGCTAACTCCAACTCTAGGGCTTCAGCAAGACTGATTCCTCAGATGTCACTCCTGGGAAGTCACAGTTTTTAACGTCTCTCTCGCAAACATTGTAGATATTTTCTTATTAGTTTTCTTATTATTTAGTTACATGCTAATTTTCAGACAACACTGAATTCTACAAATCATGACAACACACAGACGACTGTCTCTAGTTGTGTGCCAAGTAAAAGCACCTTCTACTTACTGAACAAGTCATACCATCCTGTTAAGACAACAAACATGCTTATACATCAATTCTGTGCTCCTGTACAGACATCCATCTTCCCCAGTGTGTAGTACTCATTCATTTCTTACATCAACTCAGTCTTTTATGTGATTCTTATCATCCTTAGATATGACTAGTAATAGTTCAGCTATTAAAAACCAGTCTTTACAAGTCTGTGTTGAAACAAACTGTGTGGTCTACTTTTAGATTTTTTAAGTATTTTGAGATTTTCCAAAACACCATTCAACTTCCAGCAGCACTTTTATTTCCTGAGCGTGACTTTAAATAACTATAATTGGATTTACCTCACTGCAATAATACACAGGCATTTTACAACCCATTTCAAGAATATCTGTGTGCTGAAACATAATTCATGGGCTCTGAAATTGATCTCTAGTTCTGTTCCAAAGGAACAATTCCAGTCAGTGACAAAAAATGAGGGAGTTTGAACTTGCAAGTGAAAGTAACAGTAACATTACACTGCAGGAGTTTTTTGTCATATAAAAACCAAAACAATCTTACAGTTAGGCAGTGTTGAAATACAAGTCTAAATGCACCTAAAAATTTTACGCATTTGACTTTGATTTTTTTCAATTACTGAATCTGAAATGTAAATGTAATTAGTCCATATGATGTAAAAACTTATTTTAAAGTATAAGAGGTGAAAAAAGCTAGAGGCATACAAGTATCTTCCAGTTACATGCCAATAATGCCACCTACTGGCAAGAGAGAAGATCCAAATTTTCTTTCTGAATAACTTTTAAATCAAAAGCTTTAATTTCAGTATTAAATACCATTGGTTACCTTTCCCCTTGCAGTCATCTGAAGCACATAATTTCTTTCACCCAAATTTCTTCACAAGCAAGGGGCTGAGCAGTGTGCTATTTAATATCAAAATATCAACACTAATCTGATTATGTCAAGGACCAGAATGCAGCAGTTTTCTTCAAAATGTAACCTCCAGGAGCAGGAAAATTTCACCTTCCCTAAAATTCACTGAAGATACAAATTGGTGAAGAAGTTTTACTGGGTCAGCCCCTCTTAAAAATTCTTTCTTCCTTCCAACCCATATGTATTTGCTAACTCTCAAAATGCATTAGCCAGTTGGAAAACCACCTTCCTGGTTACCAACTAAAACAAACCTTTCACAGTCATACTGTTCTTTTTAGGGCTAAATGGAGTGTTACACTCTGGTAATGGAAATACACAGGGGTATCAGAAAACATGGGTGAATTTACAGTCAACCTCTTCTGAAGGTTGCACAAGCTGCCACTTCATTTCTACCACGTAGAGGCTGATACCTTTTATTTCACACTAAAGGTATTCTTGATTAAATAAATTTTTAAAACATTTTCTAAATTTTATGTCCATGACTAGTTTACTCAAAATTACATGCACCATAAAAGAAAACTTAGTGATGTTGGTGTTTGAGGTTTTTGTTGGTTTTTTTTCCATACTATTTTCTCCTCTTAAAATAAATAAAGTCAGTCTCTGTTTTAAAACAAAAATCCTAATCTGGAGTTCATGGCTGAGACCAGCCTCTCCAAAATGAACTGCTGGAAGCATATCCCCATTTGCTGAAGTAAAAAGGTTGTCTCTGTTGGTAACTTTTTTCTGACAGTCCATATTAATAAACAGTGAGGGAATAAATGTATGGATAGGATTTGCATACAAAGATTATTCCCTAACATATCCCCCCCCTCTCTCAGATGCTACAACTTCAGGACTTTTTGAGCAAGAGGTTTTTCAGCATAAGTGTTCAGCAAGATGAGTGATGTTCCCTCTTCATTATTCATCTCAGAAACAACAGCAGCATACCCCCACAAAACTCCATTGAAAAAGAACCTATTCACAGTTACCAGATTTCTGCTGATGCAGATTAAAAATTGACAGAAGTCCATTAACAGCCTATTCTGACAGCATTGCAACACAGCTGCTCAGGTGGCAAGAATTTTTGCATTATAATCTGGTTTGGCCAGAAAGGTCAACCTTTATCTCTCATAGTTGATTCATACACCTACCACTTAGTCAGATACTCACTTTAGAGACCTCTGACGGTGTTACAGAACCATTTCAGTAACAACATTGTGCTCTTTCACTTTAACTGTGTTTTTACAAGCATGTCCCTATGACCCAGCACGCAAACCATTTTTTTGTCCTCTACCATTCCCCTAAAACTTTTATTCCTCTGACAGCTGAACTCCTCCTCCTTTCATATCTGGCTAGCAACACGTGAGCCACAAATTTCTTGTTGAGTTTTCATTCTTAATTCTCTGAGTCTCAAAGTTGGACTTCTCAAAAAAGACAATGGAATGCATCCTCTGACACTACTGATACAATGATCTGGAGTGCTTGAGAGTGTAAGAAGAATGACTTCCAAAAGTGGCCAGGCTCCTCCATTCTTCCTGAAGAGTCAGCCCAATTACTGTTGTTGGGGGCAGCAAACTGGGGTAAGCAAACCACTGAAAAAACCAACCAATCAACCAGAAAACAACCCAGCACTCTTAATGATGATTGCCAGAGAAAAACACACAGACTTTTTCCTGATTCCCTTCAATTCAATTCATTCTAAGAAGTACACCAGACGCACTTCTGCTACCCCATGGAAAGCTTACTCCATGATTGCTCCGGAATGAATCTTCTTCACCACAAAATTAAGACACATTTTGCATAGATTTTTAAAAAACAGCAGAGGACTGCACGTTTTTGATACAATGGCATGCAATGCAGTCAGCTACTTGGAGATAGTGCTAGTACTTTTGTGTAGTTACATTTCAAGTTTTGACATTTAAAGATTACACAAAGTTATAAAAAGTAGCAATGGAAAAAAAAGCACTACTTAGGTGAATGAATTCTGATATGTATCTGAGTACTTTAGTAACAAAATATTTGCAATTTTAAGCTCCAATTAAGACTATAGAGCCTGCACATAAAACACAAGTTACAGGCAAAACCCATAAACTGATTAAACTAAGAGAAACAATTGTTTCTTCTCAATATTAACAATGAATTGCTGTCCATTACTTTGCAAAACTCTAAAAGCAATGAGATGCAGAAATTAACTGAGGACAGCTTAGTTTTCTGCATTATTCAGTGGTATACACTGACAGTAAGCCTGACTCTCAAATCAGACAAGCTGCAGTCCTATAATAAACAATCTAATCACTTGAATTTATTTTAAGAATTCTATAAGCAACTAAACAGGCTCTATTTTGCCCACTTTTAAGAGCTATGTAATAATTAAAGTCACATTTCCAATTCTTGCTGTCTAGACTGCACTGTTTTGACTAGCTCTCCACTGACTGTAACAGGGTCTAGACAGATACCTGCGTGGGTGTAAAATGCACCCTCCTAAGTATCTGCCCTGACAAAAACAGCAGTTCTACTGCCCAGAGAGGCAGGGCATATGGTACAGCTGTTAAGGATCAGGCACCTACCTGCACACTTATATTGCTCAGGAGTGTATGACTTTCCAAACATACACCTGGAACAGTTAATACCTATCATTATTCAAAGCCCTCTCCACAAAAAGTAGACCAGCGCAGATTAGTCAGACACCTCCCTTTTGTAAAGCAATGTGTATTTTAGACAAGGGAATGCCAAAGAGAGACTCTAGTGAGATTCCAATAAAACACCTGATGGTGTTGGTGGTGGTGACAGAAACTAAATGGGTTTCCTGAAATGGTATATAAAATACTAGAGCAGTCATACTAACAGAATTCATCTGAACAGGACTACAGCTTAATCTAAGAGTACTGGCATAATCCAACAATGCTTCAAGTCAATACATTCATCAACAGTAAGGTTTATGAAGGCATCAAACATTAAGTAGGTGACTGTTATAATATAAATTTCACTCTACTTCATACAGCCTATCAAAGGACACCATCTGTCACACACAAGAATAAACCAGACTGTCATCACTTGGAAGCAACAACAAAAGGAAAATGGCCATTTCACCAAAACACATTGTGACACACCTGTGAACCAAACATAACGTTACACAGAAAAATGACTGGTCCCTCCACACAAAAATAATTGACACGTCACTTGGAGTCACATATACTGTTTTGGTCACTGGTATTCAAGGAAGTTGATGAAAACAATCAAACAGGCTCAAAGAATGACAATAAGGAAAATACAGAGGGCAAAGAATTCATATGATGAGCAATTTAGGAAACAGTGGCTAGCTGATCTGCCAAACTAAAGACTGTTAAGATACACAACTGTTAGCTATAAGGAGTAGTCAAATGTACCAGAGATAACTATTAAGCTGAAAAACAATTGTCACCAGCAAAATGCGTAAACTGGCAAGAATATACTTAACTGGAAGTAGAGAACAGTTTTAGAGACTCACTCTGGAAACAGCCTTCCTGTAAGAATACAGGGGACAAGAAATCTAATCTTCAAAGACAGCATGATCAGTTTACAGAAGAGGTTATATGATATAGCTGTCCAGACCCACAGGGGACTGGAACTCAGTGGCACTTCTGTTTTTTTCCCCAGACTGTGCTAAATGTGCAGCTCCTAACTCCCTCAATATCTAGATACTCTTCATTTTTGAGCTTATGTATCAAGTTCAAGTTCCAATATATACCCTGTGTTTTATTAAATTGCTTGATTACCTTACATTATCATACATGCACAGGCATTATCTGCAAGTCCAAAAGAGTTCTGTTCACAATATATTTTGAGATAAGCTTGCACTAGTGTGGATGCACTATCATAAAAACTGTCAATAACCCATTTTAAACTTCTACACCCCAGCACTTCTTTTTTTCATTGGCTAAAACACAGTGCCCCAAAGTAAGTTTTAGAACATCCTGGTCTTTACACTACAACACAAACTACACTAATGAGAAGATCAGATAGTGAACCACCACAGAAATTCACATGAAGTTTTAAGACAATTATAAACGACAGAGAATCTGCAGTTTGTTTGCTAATTATATAACCCAAGAAAAGTTTTACAAAAACTACACCAAAAAAGCAGCTTAAAGCCAGTAATATGCATAACAACTAAAAATCAACAAATGGAAGGTATAACTAAAAAACTGTGTTCTTACCTTTTCCAGGACTTAGGTTTTGGTCTATAAACACCTTAAGCTCTCCATTGGCTTCAATTAGTCCAGCCTGTTAAAGAAAGTAACTTTTATTAGATTTACAAACAAATATAAACTTCTGTTGTTAAAGATGAAAGGTATCATACCAGAAGCCTCTATTGCTACCACCTGCATTCGTCACAAATCTGCCACTATGTAATGGCACTGTTTGTTGTATAGCATTTGTCAAATTTTAAAATCTTCATTTTATGAACACTGTATTATTAAAAAGCAAGGAGAAACCCAGTTTACACCCACTTCGCTATTTGGTCCTAAGGAGTGTAAATGCACTAGTTTAACAGATAGCTGAACGCCCTTGTCATCTAAATCACTGACACCTCTGACCACACCTTTCTCTGTGTAGATACTATTTACCTGCCACAAAAGGTAACAACATTATAGCAAAACCAGCAGTGGGGGTAGGAGTGCCTTGGGCCTTTATAATCAGAAAAAGTCATTAAGAAGAAACACCTTGAGCTTTTCAATTATCATTTTTTTAAGGATCAGAATATAAAGATCTTAATTGAAAGAAATATGCAGTGATATACAAGTATATAAGCTCATCACAACCCTTTGAGGAAGCTCATAGTCTAAGTTATTTTTTAAAATGCTATTCATTTTTTGATAGAGAACACCTAAGGCTGCAGTTTCTTGATATGTGCAGACAAAACAGTCCTGAAAAAAAGTTAATGAACACAGGACATGCACTGTTTCCATTCAGAAACAACAGCAATAAAGTCAGCACTTAACCATAGTTTACCATGTGGTGTAAAGAGGCTGAAAAGTCCTTAGCTGCATTTGGTGCACAGCAGGGATGTGCAGGATACTGACAATCTTGGAGCAAGAATCAAGTGATCTGCTGTCAGTCAGCAGCAAAGCTTCTCCCTTAGAAGTCTACCTGAAGAGCCCTACTTACAATCTGCCAGAAGTCTGGCAAGCTAAGGAAGCCACTAGAGGATGCTGTGGTGCAGGTTATTATCCAGGTGTATCACTCCAAGGATTTCTCACAGAAGACAGAGAAATTTAAGAAACTTTAAGAAACAGGAAACTTTCTCTCCTCTGTGAATGGGGGGGGGGAAGGTGGGGTTAACATAACTGAGCACTGGGGAAGTCAGCAGAAGAGACATTTTGCTAAGGGAAGCATAAAGAACAGTGGCCTGTAATGGCATGGCAGCAATGAGGACCTGGTGACACAAAAAAAAAAACAAACTGAGTAAGGAGACAGTAGAAGTGATGGGTAGAATGAAGAGCCTGTGGCAGTTATGTCATCCATTCCCCTAATTTCCACCCTCAAAAGTAACAGAAGAGTGTAATTTTAGGGAGACTGCAAGAACTTTCCAATACATAAACACTGCCTGTTCTCCATCTTGCCCACAATTGGGATTTCAAATGTCCACCTGAACAAATGACAGCTCTATCGCCCTATTCCCAGGCACGAGAACTTTTTATAAGCCTAACTCTTTATCACACTTACCTACATAATTCAGAAGGGCAACAGCCTGTATCAGGCACTTCCAAGGGAAAAGGTATACTCATCAGTATGCCATCAGTATTGTGTACAGAAATGTTATTAGAGTGACATGACGTTCCAAAACACTGGAACCCCATGTAATATAGGAAGAATTATTTTGGGGTAAATGTTACCTTATACTGCCATTCTACCTAAATTTCACAATAAAAGTGTTAAACCACGTAGCAAGTGCAGTCTCATTGTCATCACTTCTTTAAATGCAGTACACTTCAGTTTCTATTCAACAGCAGGAAGAGGAGGCTTGTGCTCAGGACTCCTGCAAATCCTCTTTTCCATGACCATAAGAAAAAAAAAAGACACCGAGACAGAGGAAAAGCATTTAATACATTGTGGTTTTGAACGGTAAACCACCAAGAAAATGGCTATTTTAATCTGTGTTTATTTTAAGAAGCATGTCAATTTAGTAATTTTGAATTAAATCCGTTCATCGGTTTAATATGCAAAAGCAAACCTGCACTGATACTCCAAAACCAAATATTTAAGCTGTGATATTCACCAAATTCAGGTGTTAATGCAAATCAGTATTTCAGTAATTAGAAAATCAGGCAATTCAGTAATCAATTACTTAATGGTCCCTTCCATTTTCTACTTTTTAAAAAACTCGCATGTCTCCAGTATGACCATTTCTATTCAACTGTCTTATCTTTGAGTACTCAACCAACCACTACTGTAAGCATCACATAATCTCATAAGTTCCAAGTTTTCTTGTATGTAATTAAAACACACAGTGAATAAATATTACCCGAAACAACATGCAACTCCAAAAAACATAACCCAACCTAGCACTACAAAGGGTCAGGTTAGTGCTACGTGCCCTGGGGCCATGCTTTCTATGACTGAAATTACTCAACTCACTGACAAAACAAGAGAATATTTGCGAAAAACATGGCATTTAATCAGTAAGAGAATGCAATTTGGGAAAACGCAGAGAATGGCAATCACTGAACAAGAAGAATCCCCTCAGGGACCACAATAGTGATGAAGAGTAGAGCACTTACAGTAGCACCACCTTTCCACTCTAGTGTCTTACTAAAGGTTCAGCTCCAGCACTCAAAATGGCTGGTAAATATTCAAATCATTTGGAAGAGTATGCTCAGGAAAGACCACAGCAAATAGCACCCCCAGCTGCTATTACTCACAGTAAAAACTTATTTCTTGTAAAAAAACCTGTTATTCCAGCCTCAGTATGCTCTTCATACTCCTGGATACACTAATTCTAAGATTATCAAAATTTAACACTGGATACAAGCTTTTGGTGAAGGAAAACTGAAAAGCAAAACTTCCATCCCATACAAAATTTTGGTGTCTTTGTTCTAGAATGGAAATACTAGGCAAAAGATCTCTCAGTGTGCATTTCAGGAAATGCCTGCACCAGGATTACTTGTCTGGAACCTGCATAGTGCAGTGCCCAAACAAAAGCAAGAAGATAGAGGAGAATGGGACTACAGCTCTCATTAGGTATACTATAGTCACAGATTCACAATGAACAAAAAAATAACAAAAAAACGAACCAAACACCCTCCACCCAATCCCCAAAAAACCACAACTAAGCAAAAACTTCACAAATTGAGGATGGGTTTCCCCTTCAAAGAGACACGTTGGTTACATCTGCTTCTCTATGAAATGAAATCTCTAGCATCCTAAACAGGCTACAGATACAGACACAACCTTTATGCTCTACACTTTACACCAAAATCAACACTGATTTTAAAAAATACCTTTGGACATCGTACATGGCACCTAAACTGTAATAATTTAAGATCTTTCCACAGATCACAAGAAAGGAGGTTAAAGTCCATTAGACAAATTAGTGAATCTGGTAATTTGAACTGTGGAAGCTATCTATGCTGGAGTAGAAATCCCAACCATCACCAAGGTTTTGTCTCAGCACATCATTCAGAACTCCTAAGGAAAAGAAATCAACTGATGGGCTAAACAAATCAAAAATTCCACTGAAATTAGCTTTGGCCTGCAATGAGATCATCAGCAGTCATAAGGACTGGGAAGTCTATTTTTGTTTTGCTCACAAGTAAAAGCTGAAAAGCACAAGTGTCCTCAGCCTGAAAATCAGCAAATTGTGAATATTTTTTTTAACTGGGATTGAAATTAATCTGAAACAAAATTAGCTAATAATGCAGAGAATTTCAGTTATTAAAAAAACCCATAGTGCTGACTGTCAGAAAGTAATGTAGTAACTTACTAACAAGCTCATATTTGCAGTCTCTAAAGTTATGCACTAGAAAATCAACATCCTTGCAACAAAAATACAATTTCTTTCACAACCTTCCAGCCTTGCAACTCAATCTCAATAAAAATTGGTATAAAATTACTCACTAAACCTTTAAACTAAACAGAAGATGTGCAAGGTGAACTTGGACCAAAGGACAAGCCACCTATAAAAGCAAGAAGCTTGACTGATGGAAGATGAGACTGAACAAGTACATGTCTGTGTATATCAGATTTAACCTGAGAGGAAGGTCTCCCCCAATATTCTTAGTAAATATGGGGAAGAGAAGGGTACTTTTGTGCCACAGAAATATCTCTTCTACCTTGCTCCTTCTAGGTAATGAGCCCATTTTAAGTATACTCCCTGAGAAAGAGCTGAAAGAAGAGCAAAAAGGGTAAAGACACAGGGAAACAGAGGTATCTGCTCAAAGGCTATTTCTCAGAACAAAAATTTTCATGTGCTAACAGCAGATTAAGACCATTAGACTGAGATACAGGACTGGGTTTGACAGGAGATGTGGATGCCAAATACACAACAATGGTTCAAAAATGGGAATCAGAGTGGGACAGTCAGAAAAACAGTTCTGGGACTGGCAGGTAAAGAGACAAAAAGTGAGCTACAAAATGAGATGGAAGATGGCAGAATTAAGAACTGAGGTAGAGAAACTGAGACACTGAAAAGGTACAGGAAATACAACTGCTGAGAACCTAAGAGAGCTGTAACAGAACAAAGAGGTCCTGAGAGAAGGGAAGAACATGGAAAGTGGGAAAATGAGGACAATCTACTCTAAACTACAACTGAAAGGGGAAAGAAGCTGAGACTCAGACTGAAAAGTTCGAAATAAATTAAGAACTAGTGAAGACAGAATCAGAAAATGGAGAAATTGGGAAGGAAAAGTATTTCGAACCAGAGCTTGTCAAAGGCACTTGGTGGTACTAGGTTGATGGCTGAACTTTATGATTTTAGAGCTCTTTTCCAACCTTAACAAGCCCACAATTCTATGACCAGAAGGATGCCTCTTCTGTCTACAAGCATTTGCAAAGACTATTAAGCAAACAACCACCTATCTTGTGCAAAGCGCACCAAACTTGGTCCACACAGAATGACAATCCCTACACATTTTAAAGGCAATAAATGTAAAGCCCTATGCCATACAACTTTACTATGTGCCATTCCACTGACAATGCAGGGTTCTTTTTTGCCTTATTTCAGTATTAAGAAGCAACAGAATAATAACAAAGCGGAGAAAAGCTTACAATCAGAAATAAGCAACCTTATTTTAAGGCTGCTTAAACAACCTTTATTCTTCTTTCACCCCTATCCATAAGCAAATATCATTTTTAACAAGATGATAATAAACTAGTTTTCCCATTGGATTCTCATCTCATGCAGGGAACCAGAGTAAACATGTTCCAGGAATGAATTATTATGCAACTGCAAAAGACTATTTTTATGGGACATCCAATTCATTTTTTGCAAAAATTAAAAGGCAATCAAGATATCTAGCAGAGGAGGACTGTAGGAAAGGAAAAGGAAGTTTTTGAATTGAAAACATTCAAATTTCATTTTGCAAATGAAGCCAGTGAGAACTATTTTTTACTGTATAAATAATATAAAAACTATAAGAGTCTGAAATCCACCAAGGCATTAATTCACTGTGTGTCAGCAGCCTTCTTCTGGAACAGATTTCACCATACCACATCCTCAGTTCATGGCAACATCTTTAAAATCAATGTTTCAGTCGACCACTCAGCAATGAGCTACACCATACAAATGAGCTTACCAAAAAGTGTGTTTGAATTTTTAGCACCTTAACTAGCAAGGTCAAAGCACTAGATAATCAAGACCTGGATATCAGAGGACTGAAGGCAAAAAGCTAAATACAGGTTAGTAGCTCAGTTACACCTTCATGTGAATACAGGCTCTGCTGACACTGCAGTTAAGTTGGACACTGAGTAAAACACACAAAATGACACCTGCAGTCTCCTTTATTGCAGAGTATGTCAAGATCATTACCTTTCTTGGCTGTTCCTTCGGAAAAAAACAACACATCTAGAATTCAGAAAAAATTAAATGAACTCATTTTGAAGATGAGGTAAATAGTGGTCCTGTCTAAGCAGTCAACAGATCAAAAATACCTCAAGAGTTACAGTCATTACACGGTGTTGCTTCTTACAGTAATTCAACTGCTCAAGTGATACAATCCTAGCAAAATGTAAAGCTAATATTCCCAAAACTAACTGTGAAGCTGTCAGAACTAACCAGAACTGAATACAAGATTCCTAGCGGTGAATATGACACCAAAGCATTGGTTTCCCACTTCTACCACATAAACTAATCAAAAAATAAAAATCATTTGTGTCCTCCTGCACTAAATACCTATATGCAGAGGCACAAGCAGCAGCCACTTCCACAACTAGCTCTTGCAATTGTTTTAGGTTAGTCCTTAACAGACTCCTGTTTTTCCAGCCAAACCGAAGCTTTACAGCAGCTTGTTCAACAGCAGCAGAACCACAGCTGAAATCAACAAGTAGCATTAAACAGGACCCCTTCCAAAACCATTTGCCTCACTATCTCCCCATCAGTGAACTGTACGGCCCACAGCGTAATTTTCAAGCAACTCTGTGTAACCATTAGTGCAATAGTGGAACCCTTAGGAAGTGTGATGTAACACAAGCCAGAAGCATTTCTGGGAAATATGGACCACTGACAATCTTTAAAATCAAGTCTGCTATCTGAGAACCACTTCAACACAGAGAACATTTAGCAAAGATCAACCCAGCCTTCCCACTTCCAATTAGCTATAACAAATCTCCATTAATAGATAGCCAGGCAAGCAAATACAAACACTAAAACAAGTGATGCCTAGTATAACTTAATTTTTACAAGCCACATTTTTGTTAAGTATCTTGTCAGCACAGTGTAATTACTCAGTAAAATACTAGAATGTACCTATATAGACCCACTGCCATTAACTGACACATAAAATTAATAAAGTTTAACACTTCAAGGCTACAAGAAAGCATTTTATTTATATGAAAAAATGGTGAGGTGACAGATGACTTCTGAGTTGATGTTTCCTGACTTTATAACACGAACCAACACAGGAAAAAGAAGGATTGTGTGCTTGGAATGTAAAAAGGGGAGCTTTAAGATCACTTTCCTTTTGCCTTCATTGAAAAAGCATATTAAAAAAAATAACATTCAAAATCCCAAAGATGCCTTTTTAGATGACCTACTTTCATATTATTTCATCTTCAGTTTGCAAACTTCTGAACAGTTAGAACTGCAGGCAAATAGATCAAGCTGCTGAGAAGTCACTGAATTAAAATGATATCAAGAAAAGTGCATGACCACTTGAGTTTCCTCAAAGACTTAACTCCTCTAGTCTGCCTCACTGAAATTCCCAGTACATAACCAAAAATAAACATAAAAGAAGAAATGCATGCTGCTATTTTAAGAAAAGTCTGAAAAATGTTTTGAAGACTTTTCAATACTTTCTAGGGATTGAAAGCGCATCATGCAAAAAAGATCTAAAATAAGCATTTTTCCAACCTTCATTAGGGTTTTTTTTTTTAATCCATCCCAAACATAACTTTTTCAGACATGCCCAAGACTGATGCAGAAGCACCCCATGAAGACTACTAAAAAGCACAACTTTGGCAGTATTCTGGCAAAATGAGTAATACAGAAGCACAAACCTACCAACCAGTAAAGCTGTGCTAAGAAATCAGTTTGCTGCAGGTTTTTTTAAAATATTCTTTGAGCAAAATATTTACTAATACTGTGAAATAATTCATTTGATTAAATTACATCCTGAATGTTCTGAATTCTCAATTGAAATAAACTCAGTGTTAATCTCTCAACTCTAGAGCTCTTTAACTGCAATGTTAGATCAGGTGCTGAACTTTGTGCAGGCACAATTTCTCATAGGGTGTCCTCATATTTACACATGTGCACAGGGCTTCCTTTGCAAAGCTGCATACATGGGTCATAGCTACTCAGTAAGATTCATAAAAGCACCATGAAAAACTAAAGAGATACAATAAATTTTATGCAAACTAGGGATCAAGAGAAAAATCCACAAAAGTAATAAAGTAATTCAAGCAAAAGATGATAATATAATTTTAAAAAATAAATTAAACATTCTAATTTTAGAACAAGCAGTTCCAAAGCCAACACCACTGCCAGTAACCTACGAAACAGTAACTCAAGAACAGCTCCCATGAAGGATATTTTAGTCTGTGAGAAAGTCTGAAGGCTAGCAGTGGTGTGTCAGTTCAAAAAGTTTCTGAAATTAGTTTTCAATGCCATGTTGTTTGCGTAAGATTTATTTTTTAAATTACTTGAAACAGTGCCTGCAATGATGGTGAACAACTGAAACAATTACTAACAACGTTTCACTTACATAAAATTTTTGAGATCAGAAGAATCATACTCATTCCTGTTGTCTAGCCCCTTTCTCCTCAATACTCACTGTAACACCATGCATTAGACTGCTCCTTGTAATAGACCCAGTTCCTGCAAGTTATTGCATTAAGAGTATAGAAATTTGGCAGAAAATAAACCCCACTGCTCCTGCTTTTCTCTCTCCTATGCAACACTGGGTCTTCAAGAAAAGGTCCACAAGCTCCTCTTTCCTTATGGCTACTTGAGTGGCATCAACAGTTCATCTGCGACAGAAGTAACTGAGAGGAGAAAGAGGATCACCACAGGTTGGATCTTCAGCCATGCTACTGTTAATTTAGTAGTGGAAGGTATATTTACTATTAATGCTAAAATTTACTCCCTTAATTTACAGATAATTCTCAATAAATAACTGAATATAAAAGTGGCCAGCAGGTAGTCCTCAGTCTTATACTAGAATTTGGAAAAGAAACAAACAAAAAGGTCATCAAATTTACTCTCTTGCTACAGTTAATTCCCACCCATTTGATGCTGCATCCTGCCTGATTTTAAGCATGCCAAGAATGGACAGGTCACCATTTCACCCAGGGAACTGCTCTTTCTGCCCAACTATTAATCCCATGAGTCCAGTGAGCAGCACAAGTCCGCTGAGGACATTTGGCTCTTTCAGCTCCTGCCCAGAAGGTGCCACATTTCTGAGCAGAGGAAGAGTTTACAGGAGATACAGCAAATTCTTAAGAGAGTGACACTGACTAACCAGAAAAAGGAATTCTGGCTAAGGTGAAGTTTTTGAAGGTTGCCTGTATGCAATGACCAAGGAGTTTCCCACACAGTGCAAAGGGAGATGTCCAACTATATCCAACTCTACTGACTTCACCTTGTCAATCAGACTCTGAAAGGAAATGCAGTGATCCCACTCCCAAGATACACAAGTCCCTGAGATAGGGCAACTGGTGTTCTCTTGTCCACACATGGGTTTTTTCATTGTTTCTTTAAACTGCAAAAAAAGGTAGTCTTTCCAGGAATTAAGATCTCCTGAATTTAACATGATACACCACATCTGCCTAATTCTATTAGAATTGCTTCTCAGCTCCACACAGTGCTCATTTACATAAACTCAAAAATGGCTGTGCTCAATGTTATTACCAGATCACACTGGAAAATGATGCTCCTCTTTTCCCACCCTTTACTTTTACTGCATTCTAGATCCCCAATCCAAAACATAAACTGATATATCCACAGATACTTTAATATTTCTCTTTTTCCAATATTATTTTTCAACTTATCCAGTTATAACATGTGATTTTAAACTCCACCCACAGGCTCTAAATTAAGGTGCTACATATGCATCTATCTTTTTTGCCCCCTTCACAGCTTCCTGACTACTGTCAAGGAAACTGAAGTATTTTGGGGATAAAAAAATAAAATTAAAAACTCAGTGCTTTGTTGCTTATTTTCTCTTGATTGTATACTCTGAAAAGCATTAGAGGGATACATCTCAAAGTAATATTCTGTGGGATATAGACTTGTGTCAAATAGCTCATAAGCATTATTTTGCCAGCGTATCTGATCAGTACTTTTATAATTATTTAATCCTTTATGAAAACATTTCCTTTAGTTTGCTGGTACTCTCCACCATGCTCTCCATTTGTTCAATTATCCAGTAAAGTCTCAGCCTGCAAACTTTTCCAAGTATTTAACTTTTCTAACAGACCTTATCAGAATGCAGTTCTTATAAAGAGGTCTCAGGAGTCGAAGGGAGAAACCAAAGGGGACAGTGCCCTCCTGCAGCAGGCAGGGAGAAGGGTTAAGCAGGAGCATGGTGTGTGGCAGTGCCCCGTCCCCACCTTCCCCTGCTCCGTCCCCACCTTCCCCTGCTCCGCTGTCCCAGCGCGCTGGCCCCAGCAGCACGGAAGGAGCGGCCGTGGGATGGATGCACAGCTCGCCCGTGCTCCCAGCCTGGAGCACACTGAGGCATCCCTGGCCGGGTAAATGCCACCTGAAAACCAGACTCAGGTCTGCAGCAGCACAGCCCTTCTTCCCACAGTTCAGGCATCTCAGCCGTGTTGAGAAAAAGGGAAGGACGGGGCGGGGGCATTCATCAACTATGCCATCTTCTTCACCATTACATCTCGCAGACACTTGATAGGTGACATGGCAGAACCACAAGACATTAATCACAGCAGTATTTCCACGTCAGAATGTTTAAATTTACAGCAACACAGGTTTCTAAAGACTCAGAGCCCAGAAATTTAGTGATACTGTCTCTATCGTGTTAATTCCATTATTCCGTTTGAAAAGAATTTGGATTTTGAACAAAAAAATAAGAGAACTACTCTTCCTCCCTGAAAATCAAAACAAATATTATACCATTAGCATCTCTATTTTACAGCATTAAACCAAAACTAACAGGGTCCATAATCAGATCCGGAAATTTAAAATTTCCCAGCATTCACTACACGTTTTAGACATCATGTAATGGTGGGTATGCAATAGTCTGCAAAAAGGTAAGCAGTTCATCTTTCTTCCCTGAGGCAGGATTAAGTATGTGTAGAGGTTTTTAAGAACAGGTTAGACAATATTCTGTTGAGATTTCATGGCCTTTCTAGCTACCTCAGCTGTTCCAGTGCTCAGATATACTTAAAATTTTACCTTAAGCTTGACCTAGATTTTCATTTTTCCAAATTCAGCTTATTAATTCTTGTAATGAAGATATTGAAAGCCATCTCTTTTCCTATCTGTAGCATCTTCTTCAATTTCTGCAGTTCACTATAATGTATGTTATTCTGGTATTCCTCCCTTAACTACTCTCTTTTCTAGAACAAACTAGACCTTCCAAAAATGAGGTTTGTTCTTAAATGTCTTATCCTCATTCTGCTCCCCTAGACCTTCTAGGATACTCCTATGTATTTCCAGGTGCTAGCACTTCTTCACTTAGTCGGTATCTCTCCCAAAAGCTAATATTAAACAAACGTACTTTGATATCTCAATTACTTTGAGCCGTTTAAATTTCATCTTCTAGTCTAACACTCCTCTTTCATTTTCTTCCCGCTTCTATGGCCTATCATTCCCTGAACTCTGTTATCTGTAATGTACTTGGCCACCCTTATCTCTTCCAGGCAAGCTTTGAGTGACTACGTATTTCTAGTTGCTTCTCCACACATAAAGATGTTTTTCAGTTGAGCTACTAAAATTCCCTACAAGACTGACTTTTTAAACCAATTCCTCTTTCATGGAAACTCTTGCTATTTGAAAGCTGCAACAGTCCACATTAGACTGCAACCTGCTCTTTAAGATGGGTGTTGTATCACTTTTCTTTAGCATGCATGCTGCTGTTTTGGGGTTTGTTTGGTTTGGGTTTTTTTTTTTGTTGGTGCGTTCTGGTTTGATTGGGTTTTTTTTGAAGGGGAGATATATTAAGAAAATGTGAAAGCCAAATTATACTGGGTATTGACAGCAACTGACATCTTAAAGGCAGAACACGCAGTAATTTTTTTTGGTAAGTACTGGAGTGGGTAAAGAGCAAACATGCTCCAGGGGCAGGCCACAGAATCAAAGCCACTAACCTTAATGCCAATGGTAATGGAAATCTATGCGGAAAGGTCCCAAAGCCTGTTTGTACAGACACTTATGAGCATCTTTTGGTAAACAGAGATCGACAGAGAACACATATGGAGACCTAACCATCTTCACTCCCTTGAACATAAAATGCCTCCTTGAACACAAGAAAGGCAGCGCTAGCTGACAACAGTAGTCAATGACAACCCCATTATCTGAACAATATTTGCTGGGGTTTTTTAAATCCAATCCAAACCCGAAATGTTTTAATATTCAATATGAATACGCACAATGACAATAGCCCAAGTGTTGTTATAAGCATAATGAATTCTTAGGATTAATTACTCTGAATAAATGGCTACAGACCTGAAGCTCATTTATGCTATTATGTCTACAGGAAGACATATCCTAGGCATTATGTACAACATAAAGTTGCATATATTCTTTAATGCGAGCTACTATAAAGCATGACCCCCTTTGGCTTTTGTTAATGAAAAATTTCATGAGCTTGATGCGCTACAAATATACTTACATCTTTTGCCATGTTACCAAAGACTAGAAACCAGTCCTCTTAAAATCTTGACGGCTGCAGGACACAGGGACAATGCTATTTTCTAGAAAGCAAGCAGAGACAGCATCAGCTGCAAAAAAAATGAAAGGAGGGAAAGTTTCTTACCGTTGAAATTAATGACTACTACACCAAGTACAATTTATGGTGGTTTTTTTTAAAAAACATGCTTTTAAGACGGGAAAAGTTTCCCTCCCTGCCCTGCTCGTGCCCCGAGCCCCGCGCTGCGGTGCGGGGTCAGTCCTTCGGCGGCGCTGGCGCTGCCCTTCCCCCCGCCCGTGCCCGACCCCACGCGGGGCCGGTCCCTGCCCCTCGCAGCGCCGCGGGCGGGCAGCGCCGGGCCCTCCCGCTGCTCCGCACGCCCTGCCGGCAGCGGCCACGGCCAGGCCCCGGGGCAGCTCCCCGGGGCAGCTCCCGCGGG
>VXBX01000792.1:177932-214109 GCA_013400415.1 Scytalopus superciliaris | reverse complement strand
GGCGGAGCGGGGCCCGCCGGGGCAGGGCAGGGCAGGGCAAGGCAAGGCAAGGCAGGGCAGGGCAGGGCACCGCAGCCCGGCGGGTTGCCACAACATCCTGCTGCCCGGGCTTCCTCATCGCGCCCTGTCCGGCCGTTACTCGAACCAAGTTTCGCTCACAGCGAGCGTTGCTAAAATCAGGGGTTCCGCGGCAATTCATGCCAAAGTTTTCCTTTGGGCGGCTTGCACCGTCTGAGCCGTGAATCAGGCCGGACCGGCGCCAGAAAGTGAGGCACCTCCAGGCTGTGCAGCCTGTGCGTGCAGTGACAGCCGCCGGAACGGGGTATGTTAGCGAGGGCTGTGTGATGAAATTACATCATTCTCCTGTAAGTTTTGGCAAGAAGAGTCTGCAGCGTGCCTAGCAGGGGGCTACAAAGGCAGGGCTGTAATGGTGGAAAGTGGGGGAAAGCGAAAAAAGCTCCAGAGCTGCGTTGCTTACAGGGTGTCTGCAAGCCCATTAGATGGGGAGGAAGCTTTGCACGCTTCTGCAGGCAATACCGAGCCTGCATGGCATGGAGCCGTTCATCATGCAAGGAGGGGAGCAGGAAGTAACAGGCCCGTTCTGTCTTTAAAATTACGCTGCTTCCTGGGAAAGACAACTAGTTGGGAGTAAAAGACGCAGCCAACAGAGCAGAGAAGCAGCAGACCAGTCTAACACAAATACAAGAGAAGATGCATCCCTTGACTAGATTCACATTTAGTTACTTTATACCTTGCTGGTTTTTTAAAAGACATTTATTAGTTGTGTTTTACAGTAATAATGAAACTACCCTCATTCTCTTTATAAATGGCAGTCTTTGACGTTTTTCATTAACAATAGCCCTCACTTGCTGCTATAGGGTTGATTATTACCCCATTTCTTCATTCCTCTTGACTAAGCTTGACAGCCAGTGGACACCAAAGAAAGGTGATAATGAAAATGTGGTTTTAGCTGTTTATAACTTTTCAGAAAGCAGCAAGAACTTTAATACACAAAAAAACATGCAGCACCCTAAGCCAGCTGCAACAAAGAATGCTCCCTAAAAGACATCTCCAGTTGATAGTGCCGTTCTCCACTATCCGTATATTCTGTGCCAGTGGATTTAAACTTCCTATGTATCTCGAGTTCTGAACACCCTCCCCCTTTTTTTACATTAATTCTTGTAGGAAAAAACTTGAAAGACAACTGAACAAGCATAAACACGCGGGAGGGGGTGCTGTTCTGGTTTGCTAGCATTTATTTTGCTACATTACTAACTGCCCAAGCACGCCCGACTCCCAGGTAGTGTTGTTTTCTTTTGCAGTGAGTTGTTCACAACTGATTTGAAGTATTTGTATCAGTGGAAAAACCTTAAGCATTTCTCTTATCTCCAAGCACACCTTCCTCAGGCATTTTGGAGCTTTAGTACTTCGTTTGTGTTTGTTGTGGTGGAAGGCTATTCCAGTTCACAACTGCTTTCTGGGGAATGCCTCCCCCTTTTAAGTGTGCTTCAAAAGGAGAACAGATCATAACCTTAAACAGCATCAGTGTGGCAGAACTGCATGATAGGCATAAGGAAATTATTTCAAGAGATCACCTAGTCTACAGACAGAAACCTGCAACAGATGCCAGAGGACATGCACATGAACGTATTTTGACCTTCATGCCTCAGAACTGGAAGCCGTGCAATCTGAACAGACTGATCTGTGCAAGCTCTCGACTTAATTAAAGACCCAGTACCAGCTGACAAGCTTGTCAGCATCTGGCCTGCTTGCGAGGTAGCATCTCCCAAATCTCAAATTTCTGCTCTATTTTAGGAAATAAAAACCACAGCTTGGTACCATGATTTTGAAAGCGTTACCATTCCCTGATCTAGGCTTTGTCCCAGAAGGCAGGATCAATTGTCCCTAAGCCACTCTGGTCACACCATTGTCCAGTTTGTTTTCTCCAGCAATCAGGACATTTTCCTAGACTCCACTGTCCTTAACCTGTCAGTAAGTCCCACCCAGCAGTAGTAATTACTCAGCAGAGGCAGTGGGAGAACCCAAGGAGCACACCTCTCAGGCTACCCAGTGAAGCTGGTAGAGGCATGCCTTTCCTTTCCTGTGGGGTGGGGTGGGCCACACATCTCCCAGCCCTTAGGACATATTGCTGCTCTTCCTTCTTCCTTCACTGGTTTTGTTGGCTCCCTCGTTGTCATCAACAGTGGATGTCTGGTACTTGTTGCTCCTTACAAACTATTGTGTTTCCCACAAAGTAGTAATGCTCTCAGGGTAGCTTTGCCTCCTGTCGCTCGGGGATCCCGTTTCCTCCACCTTTGGCACTAACCACATGCTGGAACGCTGCCATAATTGGTTACAGAACAGAACTACAGACTCCTTCCCTAGACAAACCCCATGAGTGCTTTTGTGGTTAGATTATTCCTGGGTACATTCCAACAGGCAGCAAGACCACAGTAGGTTTCTCACCCCCTCCATCGAGCACCACCATACAGCACTATTCTGTCACACCAGGCACCCTCCACGCCTCTCAGCCTGCAAAGCTGAGGATGTCCAACTGGAAAACAAGTGAAATACATGGCATTGTGAGGATGCTTTCTCCTCATATTTGAGAATTATAGCAAATATGAATTCTCGTGGCTTTTGAAAGGCTACATAGCCCCATGGACTAGGCCACTATGTCTACATTCCTTGAGCCATCCTAGACCCACATCAGTCACAGCTGCAAGAAGCCACCTCACAGCTCCCATGAGATACCCTCCTACTCAAGAATGGAAGCCACCTGCTCTATATAGAATATGTCACAAATATCACAGAATTTGCCAAGTTGGAAGGGACCCACGAGGATCACTGAAGTCCAACTCTTGGCCCTGCACAGGACCATCCCCAAGAGTCACACCACGTGCCTGAAAGTGTTGTCCAAATGCTTCTTGAACTCTTGTCAGGTTGGGTGAAGAACCTTTTTCTAATACCCAACCTAAACCTCCCCTGACACAACTTCAGGCCATTCCCTCAGGTCCTATCAATGGTCACCAAAGGGAAGAAATCAGTGCCTGCCCCTCCACTTCTCTTCACAAGGAAGTTGTAACTGCAGTGAGGTCTCCCCTCAGTCTCCTCTTCTCCAGGCTGAACAGACCCAGTGCCCTCAGCTGCTCCTCATACAGCTTCCCCTCCAGGCCCTTCACCATCTTTGTTGCTCTCCTTTGGATGCTCTCTAACAGCTTAATATCTTTCTTATATTGTAAAGACCAAAACTTCATACAACATTCAAGGTGAGGCCACACCAGTGTAGGTCCATATATACCAGTCTGACCCCCAGAACAGGGAAACGGCTGACAATATAAGCACAGCCCACAGTAGCAGCTTTTAAACTGCTCTTGTTCCTTTATCTTCACAGGGAACAATGACCAAGAGTAGCAATTAAGGGATAACATGCAAGAACTTACATTTTCAGAAAAACATGCAAGACAAGCAAACAGTTACATTTACATCCAAAACAAATCAACAAAACAAAAAAACTACAAAAAAAAAAGGTAAGATGAATGAGTGGCAAGTCAAGCACAAAGTAGACCCTTCTTTTTCACTCCCTTAAGCCCAGCTTTGCCATAGAAATAACCTCTCATCACTTAAAAGGTTTCTCCTCTGTATCAGCTTTTCTGTGTTCAAAGGATGATGATCATCAGCAAAATGAATGAGACAGTCCAACAAACTGAAACAAAAATTTCAAGAAAAGACCTCCTGTTCTCTGAGAAACCTTTAAGATATCCACAGCTTTTCCTTTCAGGGCTTCTGGATCTCTGCTTTAATTTTATCTACTTGACACAGAAAGAGAATATTCCACAGTACAAGCATAAGATTTCTGAAAAGCTGCAATTGTATTTAGTGGACCAATTATCTAATACTCTCTTCATTTTCCATACAGGCATAAGTGATCATGCAAGAATAAGGTCTGTTGTTTCTGTCCTAAGATTGTATCAAGAGACTACCCCATTTGGATATGGAGCCATTATTTGCATTTCAGGAAAGGTTTACAGTATCTCAGTATACCTCCAGATTTCCATGAGATGATCTCAAACATCTGACTGTAAACAAACTTACCATATGTCCATTAAGATCAGTAATTTGCACTTACATCTAATATTCAACCACGCAATCCAAGTCTATGTCAACAAAGAGGCACAGAACACTGCTACTCAGATAAGGCTCCTGTTTCTCTTTCCCCAGTTCTTTCTCCCCAGCCTCGCCAAGTCATGACTGAATCAGGAATTATTTGGGAAAGAATTGAGAGAAATGAGGCAACCAGTAAGGTATCTAGATGGTCACTTTCCTTACTGGACATAGACTCTTCACAATCAGGAAAAGATTTTTTTTTCCTCTAAGAGACACAAATCACTATTTCCTAGTGTCCTAACTGGAGTTTTCTAGAGAATGACAACTACCCAGAGCAATTTATTTAGAGAAGTTTTACTCATCAAAGTTGTAACACTTTGTATAATCATTTCAAAGGCTAAGTGACAAAATAGAGGTCTCTACTATGACCTATCATAGATACTTCTTTTCCCCCCTGAAACAGGTGGTAAACTACATGTGAAACAGGTATATTTCAAAGCCAAAATAAAGCATTCAGGAGAGATGTTTGTTTCAAACAGAAATTATGAGCTAGGTCAGTAGATAGATTTCTCTCCCTAGAACAGTTAAGGAACAAATTATGTTAGTGAGGCACCCGAAAAAGTGTATAAGGTCTGAGCTAACAGATTGTTAAATGGAACCATAAAACTTTTGAGTTCATTCTCTCAAACACTGAAATACACCAACAAATCAGTTTCAAGTTTCTTATCCATTACTCATTCATTTTATTTAAAACCCCTATTTTATTTCTAGGGCAGCTTCTCCTCTGCATTTGCACTGTTGTAACTGCAGTAACTTTTGAAACCATTCAAGGCGAGGTGGAATTGCCATCCTTTGTGAAGCATCAGTGCCTGGAGAGAAAGCTCTGAATACAGTGAGCAAGAACTTAAATATGATGAACTCTGCTGTGTCCTACTAGTTTATATACACTCCAGTCTGGTCCAAGATGCGTTTTGACAAGCCCAGGAGATGTCAAAGAAAACACAGGAGGAAGCTGAGGCTGCTGTGGGGTAGAGGAATGAGATGTAAAGCACACAAATCCATCCAAAGCTTTGCTTTGCTACTTGGCGGACAGTTTTCATTTTAATTGGCAATTTAAACCTACAGAACATGCATTCTTCTAACCATTTTGTGGGTATCAAAGTTATTTCAGATGACACTACAATATTCACCTGAAGTGTTAATGTATCTTAAATAGTACTGGTTTTAGCAGATAAACTTCAAGATGATACTTAAATGCTTTGTCAGAGTAGACTATAGCCTATGAGTAAGCTTTCTCTATGACACTTAAAGAATGGGCTTTTACAAGGCTTATGTTACTACATACAATGTTTAAAAAAAAAAAAATTAAGATTACATTCAAAACACCATTTTCTAAAATATTATGGTATTTTAAAAAGACTTAAGAATTTATTCAATGTAAATGCAACTTATAAAGTTGTGGAGTTGCAAATACATATCTAGCCTGCCATTTCTAGTTTTCTGCAAATTAATTTACTTAAAATGATTTCAAGTCTAGTAAAGTGTCACATAACATCCAACCCCCAAAGTTACAAAAGTGAGATT
Source organism: Scytalopus superciliaris (assembly GCA_013400415.1). Lineage (NCBI taxonomy): Eukaryota > Metazoa > Chordata > Aves > Passeriformes > Rhinocryptidae > Scytalopus > Scytalopus superciliaris. The sequence continues at coordinate 208,418 of VXBX01000792.1, read as the reverse complement.
TTTCACATCTGCTTAAAATTAGACTTCCCAGTTTTTACTACATTTATTTTTGATTTAAAACAACAGAAAAAACCCTGTAAACCATTACTGTAACAGAAGTTAGCAGCAAGAATGGGTGACAACTGTCAGTCTGCAAACATAAGTTATGCCCTTTCTTACCGTCAACTTTTAGTTCAAGTATGTAAATAAATACAAGAGCTAACACAAAATTTACCACTGTAAGAAAATACACTATATGCTGAAATTTGGAGTAAAATATCATACAGTACTGGCTGTATCATTTGGAATATGTAATTGACTGCTTGGAACTGACACTAAACAGTTAAACCTTTTCTTTATGTAGATGACTACACTTTTACTCACCATCAGATATTTGTTTTGTAATTAATTTTATGCTGCTATATTAAACTTCTAAACATGAAAATGACTCAAGTCATTTAGTAAAAGAAGATACCATAGGCACCATAATATTTTTTTTTTCTTTTTAAACAAAATCTGGTGATGAACCAGCATTAATAGAATGAAAATTAAAAGGCACATTCAGGCAAAAAATAATACAGTTTGCATGATGCTGTATTTTAAAAAAATAATTTATGATCTGAATAATAGATTGGATCAGAAACAAATATTCTGGCAGATTTCAATCTGTCAGAAGGAAATTTTGTAAAAGGTGTGCAATTCAAATGACAATAATTTTTTAGTGTTGAATTTTGTTTTGTTTGAAGGTCAGTATAAGGCTCATGACCAAGTGCTTGCCAAGAGAACTGACTACTCAGAATGTCTGGTTTTCTGAATGCATAGAAATACAATGAGCAATGAAGGTATCCTTGCAAGAAGACACATTCTTCTGTGTGTGCAAATCCTGATCAAGTGCTTGAGCGTCTCTCAGGCCGCGGAACACACTTCATAATCGCGGCTCTCCACAGGGCAGGGGCAAGTAAAAGGCTCAGAGTAGTCACGCTCAGAATAAGCAGATAGACCTGCAAAAGGCAAACAAAAGCCATTACTTCTCTTGGTTACATAGTAGTACTAAGGAGTGACTAGAAGTTTGAGGACATCAGGCTCTCCTGGGCAGTATTTTCAAGAGACTTCACCTGTGTTCCTAACCAACGTTGCGTATTGCTACAAAAGCAAACAAGTGCATGCTCAAATCATCTTAATTACCTGTTCACTTGGTTTGAACATACAGTTACAAAAACACCATTATGACTTAGAGACAAACAATTGTTCATATGTATAGTTAAGAGACCAGTTTTGAAAGCTCAATGTTTGCTGAAAAATTGAAAGCCAAATACCACCTTTTTAAAACAAAACAAAAAACCCCCAACACTACCCAAACTATTCTAGTTTAGTGATATAATGGCAAAGTTCACTACTATTCTACACTGAAAAGAGCAAACAAAAATGCCCTTAAGTCATACTACACATCTTCTGGAAAAACCCCGAATCTTAACTATATAGTCTGAATGAGTCGTAAAAAACAGTGGCATGAAGTAGTTTTGAGGTCTCAAGCAGAAAAATTACTTTAGGAAATCTCAGATATAACCCTATACAGTAGATAATCACACGAGAGCAGAAAAAAAACCTGAAAGCCTAAAAGCCTTCAAGCTCAGTGGGTGGGCCTCTAAACTGGTTCTGTGATCACATATAGAGATCTGGAAACTCTATGCAAACATGCAATATTTATAACTCTTAATTATATGCAGGAGTGAACATGAAAATGAATCACCTTTACCTACAAGTGAACAGCACTATATAAGTGTTTCACACATGCTTTATTTGGAATTGGTTCCAGCATTATACAGCCCACTTGCTCACACAATGAAAAGCTCAGAGTGCCAGCAGAGTATTTTTTGTGAGCAGAAGCACAGAAGACAAAGCAGCTAGCACTAGAAAGTGAGGCCGGTTTTTGTATCTCTGTAGCCATAATTTACTAGTTTCACAAAGCAAACTTCATCTTCAAAACAAAATAATGTTCTCACAGCTTCAATATAAAACTAAATTTAAGGCTTCTTTCCTGGGGATTCTTTTAATGACTACTGAAAACACTGGTTGTTTCTTCTACAGAGGATCTAAAATGAACAAGCTTTACAGGTAAAACTATTTGCTTGTTTAAATGTTAAGGCAATTTCCACATCATGCTATCTGCTCTCTAGCTCTTATTTGCTGGTATTCCCTTCTTCAAATACTATACTCTCTATATATCCTATATCCTATGCCTTGTTCTATAGCTACATCAAGATTTAAAAGCAAAAGCTGCTCAGTCTTAGTGACTCTGGTGCTATCTTACAACTCACTGCTCAGGTAATTAAGAAGTGGTAAGGGAGAGCAGTGAAGGTAAAGCATTTATAACTAAGCTATCTAAAATATTAAAGTACAATATGAAACAAATAAAAAACAGCACTAAGAACCTTGTCAGGGACATACAAGTATCCCCTTGTATGGGTTGATTCTACTTGTTAACAGTTGAGACATGGTATAAAATTGGAGCATATTGGTATTTCAAATACTGGGATTTTGTATTACAGTGTAAGTTATTCAGGTGCAAAAAATTAAGTTAATAACTACAGAACAGCTTACCTCCCGAGATATGATCCCAGCTCTGCGTGCTCTGCTTCCCAGAACAAAGGAGAATTCACTGACTTGTGCCAGTCCTGCTGAGACAATCCACTTGATATACTGGCTGGTCTTTGGAAGAATCAGAGAAAGGACAAGCACTGCCAAGACAAACTTTAAAAACAGGGGGGTTTTGTAGTTCTTGTAGGTTAGTTTTGTTTGTTTAAATTAAAAAAAAAAAGGTGCAAGAAATAAAATAGTACAAACTTTGTAAAATATATAGCATCAAATACAGTAATTCTGGACATAACATAAAATAATGGACTTCTAACTGTGTCTTCTGTATTAATGTCAAAAGAGACAAACATACATTGAACAGTAAAAAGTAGTATCTTATTTATTGCAATAGAAACACTTGAGAATTGTCACAAATCCCAAGCTAGATAAACAGATGATTTGCCATGTGTAACTCACTTCTAAAATTAAATACAGTACTTTTTTTTAAAAACACTAAAGAGTATTGTATCAAACTGTATTCCAATCAGAAAGATTCCTCCAAATACAGATTTACAGTAATACTGTTATATCAGATGTTCAGTTCTTGCACAGAATTTTCATTAGGGCATGCAGCACAAAGATTATTTAGATTAAAAAGATTTTTTAAAAGAATAAAAGAAATTACCTTCATTATGACCACAGACAATGTAAGGAATAGCAGGACTGTGAGTTCATAGATTACAAATGTGGGGAAAACATGAAGTCCTAGAAGGAAAGAAAACAATATGTCAAATTTTGAGGCCAATATCTTACAATCGTTCATTTTCTGGGTTGATAATATATTTAATTGTAAGACTGCATTCTCAAAACCAACCAATCAAAAAGCCTTAACATATCCACCAACTATTTGTTCACTAAAGCCCTAATTACCTACCTGATCATGAAAAAACTTCCTGCATTCTCCAGCCCTTTTTCCTTTGGAGGTGTTTAGCACAAGCAATATTCCCAGTTAAGTTGCATATGACTGATGCACAAGCACTTCCTTTTACAAAGTTTTCTGCCTTCCACACCACTCAACAATACAGAATCTGAACTGAAACTCACCTCTAATGAAAGTTATAAAACTCCTGCAGGAAATGCAGGAAAACAGTTCCACCATTCTGCACAGTCAGGGTAATGTTTTGCTAGTCATTTAGCCTTTGTGCATGATACAGTAATGGCCCAGCACCGTGGGAGGAACACCACAGTCAGTATTTGCACAGCCAGAGGCACAACAGAAAGTGAAACTGGTTTTAATTCCATGAGCCTCACTTCCAAACAATGAAAGTCACCTGAACTGGAAAAGTCTCTTAGACTGGAATAAGGTAAAGCCATAAATCCCTGAGCAAGGTCTAACAATTACAGAATTGTATAAAAACCCATTGCTATGATGTTGTTGAGTATTTTTGTGGGGGTGGGATGTCTTTTTTATTTTTGCCTTTTTCTTTTTTTTTTAAATTTTAGTTCAGTAATTATAGGAAGATAAAAAGACCAACAAAGAACACAGAAATCTAAAAATAAATCTTGCTAATATTAAAAGAAATGTTTGTAGAAGACCTAGAGCCACTGAGGAAGAATCTTACTCACAGCTGACTAAATCCATTTTTTCCTCATAGAGTATGAGGAACTTGTGCAGGCAAACATAACTGTGCATCTTTGGAAGCTCATTCCTTTTTTAACAAAAGCTTCTAAAAAGAGAAAGCAAAATAGTGGTGGTGTTCCTGATAAATCCAAAATAGTTGGCAGTTCTCCAACCAAATTATTTCTGGTGAAGGACAAAAATTTAGCTTTCTAAAGCATATGGCATGTAAATCAATGCTGTAACTTCTTATTTTAATGCAAGACAAGGTGTCACTAATTTTCCCTGCCCTGTCATGCTGCAGAGCCAGAAGAACTGTAGAGAACCAAGAGCTGTCATCTCTTCCAGACTGTGCAAGAAAGTTACTTATAGTAACTTCACAATGTTTTGTCCATATGCTCATTCCATTGTGGGATGGAAATGTTCTTCAAGTGCATCAGAGTTCTTTATACAAGTACCACCCAGTCAGTATGTACATACCCTGTTTTATTTCTTAATTTCCTTCCAACTACTGAAGCATAAATGCAAAATACTATGGAAGTAAGAGGATAGATGACAAAATAAGGGATGAACACTACACCCAAAGAAGTCTGCATGTATGCACAGATGCACATGGAGGTGCAAGTAGCTTCTCTGTTTGCACTGTGTATCACGTGCACAGTGCTCATTCACCTTTAGGCTGACCTCAAAAAACACATGAAGAGCAATCAGAGAAATACAGCCTGTAGCCATGGCATGTTTGATAAGAGGGCCAACTCTGCCACATCTAGAACTGAAGGTTTCTGAGGAGGGCTATAAATGTAGCCTAGTGCTCTCTACAGGTGGAACTACCTGCTCACTTCTGGAGCAGACAGGCAGTCTGAAGTCCATTTGAACTGCTGCCCAACATGGAGATTATTGCCATATTCCAAAGAGCCGAGGCACAAACTATGGCAGATTTCTGTTCCAGTCCTGTGGAGGTAAGTGTCTGCAAAGTAAAGCAAACCTCAACCTGTTACATACACTATTCTGAGCAGACAAGTCATCATCCCAGCAAACAGACATAATTTTTGTAGGAAATAAATCCCATCACAGGGGATTTTTATGGTCAGTATGGTCAGACCTTTGCTCCAGTCCTAGACAAAAACCTAGGATAAGGTTAGATAGAAGTCATATCAGACTCCTGTACAAGCACATGAAGCCTTCCTGACAATACAAACGTCAGCAGAAAGATAAACTTCACAGGCAGAAGGTGCATGAATATGAGCATTTATTGCCATGTTTTTGACCAGATTTTGTGATTATGTTCAAGAGGCGCTTTGGACTCACTCTCTAAAGTGGAAGAAATGCTTCAAATAATTCAAAAACTTCAGCATCATAATCATGTAGCACGTGGCACATTGGTCAGTAGCCAATAGCTTGGGTAACACTTAGGTACACCTTTACAGAGCTGACCATAAGCTTCAGGACTTTCATTCCAAGCAGTGTTCTGAAATACCTGGGACAGAGGCCTTGGGGTGATTTTGCATCAGTGTCAGGCCAAAAAGCACAGTTCGCTCATGTAACTTGGTTATGTGTTCTTCTATGGACAATCATGGGCAAGATTTTGCACATTCTTTTTATAAGTATTTTTTTCTTAACAAGTAAACTCCCTCTTTCTCTGATTAGACAGATTCTACCAATCTGCTGGATGGCTGCTAAACAGCATGTGAACATCCAAATGTCTTCACCACATCCTGGTGGATCCAACATCAAGAAAAGGCATCTTGGGGATACTTGATGGCAAACAAGATTACAAAAACCAGAACTCTGTGGGTCAAACTGGAGCCAGTTGGATTAATTCTGACACATCCTCAAGACAGGGTATCCCTCAGAAAAATCATGTTAGCCATGCATTGGGATGCTGTATCTACTGAGAGTTTTAACAGACCTAAGCTAGCAAATGCAATAAATGCTACATACAGCCCTGGCTAGATCATTAAGTAGCAGAGGGGAAAGCCAACATTCTTCATCTTTCTGCAAAGGGGAAAGTCCTTTTCATACTAATGTCAGTTCTGAGAACCTGAAACCTCCGAGTTTTGTTGCGTTCTATGCAGGAAAACAAGGCAGTAGAGCTGGATGGATAATGAGAAGGCAGTGCATGCCACCTAATGAATTCCAGTTGGGATCTTCCTTTGATTTCTCTCAAATTCAACAGAAATGTTAAGAGAATCCTTGTGTGCGTATCTGTTCTGGACAGTGGTGGTGCTGACAGTGTCAGCATCACCTGTCTTCTGAAGAGAAAGACTGTGCTCTTAAAGGGTTTTCAGCATCTTGCATTCAGGGTCCAAAGCTGACCATGAGATTTACCCAGAAGGGAAACATGGAACCTGGCAAGTGACTAATCTGCAGAGCACACTGGGAACACACAACTTCTGTCAGCCAGTGGCAGAGATAGCCCCAGTGCCCAATTTCAAACTCCATATGCCATGTAGACTAACAAAAAAACAGGATATTGGAGCTTTTTTTAAAAAGTCAAACAGTCTATGCACAGATACCTTCTACTTTTCTAAAAAGCAATCAAAACAAATCCAAATTATGTAAGGGGAAAGATCTGAGTACTAGGTGCCAAACAGAAATGAGAAAGAAAGTTCTCAAGATGCGGCTCTAAGGGATTGGTCCAAATCTTCTCTCAAAACTGTCAGTGAGGACAGAGACTAACATAACTTTCTAATCTCAGCAGGTAGCATAAAGAGTGCCAGAAACCTTGAAGAACACACCAAGGCCTAAATGAATGTACAGATAGAGTAGCTCAAAGTGCAGCTGTTAATGCCTAACTGCAAAGGTGTATTATTCCCACAAATGCACCCAAGCGCAAATTTGAAAGCAGTACCATTACAGAGGTCAAGCTAAGGGCAGGTCCACTGTTACAATATATTACATGGACAAGTACTGTTTATCTCAGCTTTTAGGCACCAGGAGGATTTCTGTAGTGTGAACAGAAAAGCAGGCATTTAAGACATGCAAAATAGGAATGAACTTTTCCAAATGACATATTTACAGTCACTTTTCAATTAAGTTAAATTTTTATATTTGAGTTTTTATTCTAGAAAGACCAGAAAATACATTACTGCAGTGGTGTACCACCCCACCTCAGGATCTCAAGTGTTTCCACTTTCTATAACAGGGTGCTTGCTGCATATAGCAACAAACCTTCTCTTTAGGCAGGGGGGAAGAACCTTTCCCTGTGACCTTTACATAATCTCTGTATCTTTATAGATACATATCATTCACATGTGTACATATGTAAGTAGAAAGCAAGCAAGAAGTCCTTAAAAAAGAAATTCAGTAAGGAAAAAGTTTAAGAAATACTTTTTATTCTACTCAGGTTTTCTTTGCAACATCCTATCACTGATTTTAAAACCTACCTCCCTGCTGCTCCACAGAACTTCCTGTTCAGAAAAAAATTTTAAAGTAACTGAAAGCAAAAGGGAAAGGGCGGACTAATTTTTATTTGGGGAGGAGGGGTATTTTGTTTGGGGTTTTGGCTTTTCTATTTAGTTATTGTGTTTTGTTTTTTGGTTGGTTGGTTTGGTTGATTTTTTTAACAAACAAGCATTGTCACATTGTGTTAGAGGCCTGTAACAGCTCCTTTTTCTGATTTTTAGCTGACTTTCTTCTGAGACGGGACTAACATCCATTTTCTGCAAAATCATACAAATTTGTTAGGCAATTTTCTTTCCCTTCTTCCAATTACAATGATAACAAAAGCTAAAACCTTTTTTTTTTTAAATTCCATAACAGAACAACTAAATAATTCCCTTAGAGTACAATGGAGGCTAAATGGAGTGTTGCTAGCACACCAACATAGGTCTTGCTATTTTCTTGTACTGATTTATGCAGCCACAAGAGTGTAGGACAGTATTTTTGTTAAGTCCCTTGTAAAATTAACTTATAATTACTTGGCATGCTTTGTATCCCTGATAACACTATCCACTTATCACCATCGTCAGTGAAACACATAAACAACTTAGATCTGTGAGCATTTAGCAATTACTTATCCAAGCTTGGCAGTTATATGGGCCCAAGAGTTTTACCAGAGATCACCACTTTCCTCCCATTATTAAAAAGTTACTCAAATAAACATATTTCTTAATAAGTAATCTGACTGATCATCAGAAGCTATTATCATGGGCTGGGTCAAAAACCCAAAAAAATCCCCCCAAAACATCAAGACTGGCAAGCATAACTATTTCTTTTTTTATTCTGCCAGACACCAACAATTTTAGTTTCTGTTAGGAAACAATGAGTATCAAATAGGTATGTAAGGAACAGCATTAAAATTATGCTGATGATGGGACTTAAGTATTATCTAAATAAACATGTGGAGATAAAAAGAACAATAGAAAACTTAAAACCAGAAGAAGAACCAAAGGTGGTCTTGAAAAAATAAACGAAAACCAAACTCCAGGAATTTCTGAGTAAGCATGGGTTGAAGGAGGTTGGATTTGTACAACGGTCACATCCAATCCCCCTATCTTAGACTATGCAATGCCCCCAAGCACAGGACATGCATCTCCTATACAATCCATAGGGAGAGGGAAGCGCTTTCACAGGGCCTGTCTCCTCATCCACTGTACCTGAGCACTTCAGGATTGTATTCCAGTTTCCTTTAGAGAAAGCGTATTGGGGTGTGCATGGACAGCTAGAGAATGTAGCAGCTCAAAATGAAGCTGCTGATTGAGTGTCAGTACTCTCAAGGGTTAACCTGTTTTGGGCAACAAGCACAATGAGTTACTCTCCTGGTCTTAGGCACCAGTGCTGCATTTCAGCTGGCATTCAGGTGGTCTCTGAGATACGTCCTGTTCAATTATTTTTTCCCCATGTTGAGAACACAGGTCCTATCTTCCTAACTAAAGCAACAAGAAGCTATAAAAAAGATCTGTTTCCATTATCGTATCCTGCTTCTAGAGAAACTCAAGCCACAAGAATGTGAAAACTACTCTACCAATTGACTCAAAATAGTAATACAATTTTAGTATAAATTACAAGTATAGCTGCTGGGAAGACAGAAGAACATTCAAAAAAACCAAATCAAGACCTTTTTCCCTTAAAATTTTCAGCTACAGGTTTTAAATAGTATGAATTCAGAATTAACAATGAAAAGCTGACATTAAGACATGAGAGTATGAAATGGAAATGGTTTCTGAAACTGAATGTTACATTTAAAATTAGTAACAAAGGCAAACCAATATTGTGCTCAGTTAACAGTTCAGTATTTTAACAAAGGAAAATCTATCTCCTCCCCTCACATTGTGGACACTATCTTTCTCCTCCCCCCATTTGTAAACAATGTTTTTATGTCTTATATATATTTTATACATTATAGACATAATATTATTTAATATATATAATAGTAAATATTTTTAAGTAAGTGTTCTTGGAAGTTACCTATAGATGCAAAGAAAATGATGGCAAGAAAGTCACGTATTGGTTCAATACAGCACATAATCTCCTCAGTAACCATGTGACCCTGAGAAGAGATCAGAGCTCCGGCTAAGAAGCATCCCAGCTCCATTGAAACATCCAACAGCTCTGTGATCTGTCGAGGAATAACAGAATATATTGCTGAGTGACTGACTACCTTTATATACCATTTCACAGTGAAATTATAAAACTGTACGTGATACTGAATGTAGGAAATTACTATGTCTTTATGCAAGTTCAACAACAAGTAGAACTCCTGTATTTATTTCAGTGTTCTGCAGTATTGTATTTATACAAAAGAGTCACAAAAATCAGTTACCTCCTTCCCCACAAAAACGAAATTAAATTTCTTAATCTACATTTGGATTTTGCTTTGTGTCACTCTTAAGGACACCATCTGATTTCACAACTCCAGGAGAGACTGTAACAGCTTTGGAGTCAGGATTACATAATACATTGAGGCTGTGAAATAAAGCAGTAAGAACAGGGTATTTTCCAGCTGTCAAACAAGAGGGGAGGAAATGAAAACCAAAGTTTATATTTAGCAGAATAATCTCAATTTAGCAGACGTCCCAGGCATAAATTACATTTTATTGTTGTAAATTTGGCTTAAGTGTGCTTGTGTGCTTTACTGAATAGGGATTTCTTTAAGTGTGTGAAGTAAACTGCTGAAATGAAGCACAATATCTACTTGAAAGAATTCAGAGTGCTTCATTCTTTTTTAGTATTTTAATGCAGTCCTAGAAGGAAGAGATGAAACACATATAAAAGACTAAACTAAAAACAAAGTAACTGCTTAAGGAATGCTCAGAACATTTTTTAAAAGAGGCAAGCAGCACTTCTGGTAGGTATAAAGCATGTTTTAAAATAAATAGTTTAAACCATGAGGCTTCAGATGGTCATCTTGCTGAGGAAGTACGATGCTATTAATATTAATAGAACATTTAAAACAGAAGACTTATTTTCATACTAATTTAGATTAAGCAACAATACACTAGAGTACATTTATGGATATCATTCATCATAACCTGAATTGTGTTATACTGTAAGTTATGAAACTAAAACTCAAGTGACTTGAAATTAACAGAAAAGAGCAAAAGACACAATAAACAACTGTCCAAGGTGGGCGTAAAATGCGACCTAAAAATCATCCCCAGACTTTTGTGTATTGAAGTATTAATGTCTGAATAATCATCACATAGCTACATTCGTGATAACAGTCTGTAATTTATTGCAAGACATTTAAAGAAACAAATTGGTTCTGTCAACTAATACCAATAGTAGGTGATCAGGCAAAACCAACAAAATAAGATTATCATGTTATTCTCATTTTAAAACCAAAGGAATTTCAGTGCTTTCCACGACAGTTTGAAACTGTAAAAGGGGAAGAAGGCAACATATACATGAAAGGCTTTAAAATCACCAAGAGGCGAGTAAGATGAAGGAAACTGTTATGAATAGGAAATACTTCAGTTATTCTCAATGATACATTAGTTGTTTTAAAAATCACAGCCTCTTGAGTATGATTAAGATCCAACATAGCATATTCAAATAAAGTTGGAATTATTTTTACTATTCAGCCGTAATTCTCCCACACTTAAGAGTTACCAGCTGTAACAGAGCTCCACATCAAAACTTTTATAGCTAATATTTTAAGTATTCCCATGTACATGATTATGTTGCCATATAAGAAGAGATGTGGCATCTCTAGCACCAGGATTGCATGATAGCACGCCGTTACGAGAATCACTCTTCAAGCAAGGAACAATTTACTGTGAAAGAAACATGCTTGTTCAGAAAGCATCAGACATAACTGGAGCAAACCGTATGTCTATCTGGGAGTTTGCTCCCACAGCATAAAATCTGAATTACATTCCTTCACTCTGTGGCAAATCAAGTATGAGCTCAAGGGCCCGGTAAAAAATAGGTACATTTTGCTATTTCTTGTCTACTCTCTGGGCACACACATTGGAGAGGGTTTGTTTTACTGGCAGAAGGCATTCTCAGAGAGTGTCTTACATAAGCAAAACTTGGAAAGTAATTCACATTCAGTATTTCCTCTCTGCTTACATCACTTTTAGTGTTTTGCCTTTACCAAACAGGGCTTAATGATTATTAATCCCTGGGCTTTGCACTGGCTGGCCTTTTCTCAACTCTTACATTACAGAAGGCTTTTTCAGTCAAAATTACATGAAAGGTTTTGTCAATTTCCATGTTTTTCCCAGTACAACTTAGTTTTCAGTTCTTTTCAAAGGTCCCATTTTAATCTAATTCAGAAAGGACTGCTTTGCTTTCATTAGAATATTAGATTTTTATGTTCAAATGTTCTATCACAGGAATAAATAAATAGACATTGCAGCTATAACATGTTCCAGTTGAATCTCAACCATCTGTTCAGCAGTTGTTTTGCTCATATGCTCTAATAGTGTCTATCTTATTGCTACTCTTTAATCATCATAGAAGCTCATTGAATATGGTAAGCCAGTAAAATGAAAGAAAATCTTGATGGAAATAAAGGTATTAGAATTTCAGGCTTTAGTAACCTAAATCTGCTGAAGAGCAAAGAGTTGAATTCTAAGCTTGCATTTTAAGGAAGCTGTAATGGAAATGGAAACAATTTTTAGTGAAGCTTGAAAAACTCCATCTCAACTATATTTTATGAAATAATTAACTAGAATTTTTGAGATTAAAGTTCTTCCTTAATCGTCTCCTTTTAATTGATAGAAGGGAGTTCATAAGCAGGTTATGAGCCATTGAGAAGTACTCCAGGCAAGCAAGGAATGATAGCTCCAATATTAGTAATGATATTCCTAAGACACTGCAGGAAAAAAATATGTAAATTTTCATACATAAAGTACTGTAATAACATAGCTATGTTTTCTTGTTATCTTTTTTGTATATAAAGCAAGCTTTATGTACCAAATATATATATATATACACACATATAAAGCAAGCAATTTTCCTCCATTTGCACAATTTCCCTTGTAATGTTTCTGTGCATACAGAACATTAAAAAGCAATGTTACACCAGTGAATGCTCTGGCTGACATTTTCTTCAGGTCATCATGATAAATATCTCAACCTAAAAGTACCAGCTTGGCCACGGATCCTAAATGGTTGTATTTAAAACCATAAGCAAGATTTGCTCTTTATGCTGTGATTCAGGAAAACAGTACCCCAGTTAAAACAAACAAACCACTATCTGCATAACTTCAAAAGGAGGTGCTGAAAGGGTAATATTGATCCCCTAAACCTTTGTTACTGATGACAAGGCACACAATTCAAAGATACACAACTGTCTCAGTGTCAGCTGTACTTCTACAGGATTGGCACCTGACACAAAGTCCCCCCACACCCGATCTGCCTAACTAGTTGACAAATAAAAGGACGGGGAATTCCAATTATTTCTGAGAATACTGGGAAGAGAAAGAGGTATCTTAAGTTCCAAGTCTTAGTAAAGTATCTCATATATGAGATGCATCTCTAACTTAGTTTGCCAAGAGACACATTTAAGACCCTGTCTCGGATGTAATGAGTTGCAATGTTATCCAAGTGAGCCAAGCAGTTCAGAAATGCTCAAAAGTCACTACCATAGAGGAAGCTCCTCGACTGACAGGATAATCCTTACACCAAAACTGCTTACTCACACTGCAATATAGGGACCTCTTCTGTCCTACCTTCTCTCTTGTCTTCCCAATACAGACAGAGTTTGCCCTTATTTGGTAGGGAAATGGCAGTTCTTGTTAAATTAGTCATCTGAGATTTTTCAAACACGGGAAACAAGTAAAATAAAAGAAGTTTATATATAAGCTGCATTACATGTGCTAGTGTTATAGATTAAACCAAATACAGAATAAAATTAGTTGGACCTAGAATTCCAGTCAACACTGAAGCACATAGTAATTAACTTAATGCATGAAGCAGGAATACCATATTATTTCTACCCTATTTGTCATGTATTGGAAAGGATGCGGCCTGCAGAGTAACTGAATGCAAGTTAAAATATTTTATTTAAAAACATCTCTCAAATTTTTTAAGTGGAGTCACAGAATCGTCTTTGGTTAAGGCCAACAAAATAGGCACTCTCTTATTTCTCCTCTACAAATTCAAAACCTTTTTTAGAATTACACCAGTATAGAAAATTCTGTTTTAAATATACCAACTCCTTCAATATTTGGGTTTGGTTTTCCCAGGAAAAAGAACTTTGCAAGAACTACTACAGTTTGTTTTCCTACCTGACACTCAAAAACTTTACTTTATCCTTTCCAAAGACATGCAACATTTTTTCAAATTAGATTGCCATCCCCCATTCTGTTTTTATTCCTGACACAATATGGCATCTAATCCAATAAAGATTTGGTTTTCAGAATATTTGTTTGTTGATCTGTTCAACTGGACCACCAAATACCTTTTTTTTTTTAGCCTGTGTGTTTAAACCCCAACTTGTAGCATTACTATAATGAATGTATCTGTGTCAGTGAATATCAAGCATGTCAACTGGTTTACTGAAGTTACCTGCAGTATCCTTTATACTGTTCCCTTTGATACATTATTTATCAACTCTAAAAGGAAAATTGTTGAAAATATTGAAGAAGTCTTCTAGTTTTGCAGTATAAATCCAACATACTCGAATATGTTCTCCCTCCAGGTTTGTGTACACATGTGTATTATGTACAGTCACATAGACAAGCTCCTTGTTCATTTGACAGGTGATCTGAGTAAAATATGCCCAGTTGAATCATCAGACTATGTAGGTCATGTTTTTAATGAAAGTAAAACTGCTTCTAAGTACCATCATATTTTATGCAAATTTTGTCATTTGGTTGCTGGTTTTTATTGAAGTTCTTCTACAAATGTAATGTCTCCACGCTAGAAAGTAAAAAGGAAAAACTAGTTTTGTTCCTTCTTTTATTAAATGGCATACTTGGCATATGAATAGCTGTTCAGAGCAATGGCATTTTTAACCTATACAATAGAAGTCAACAACTGTAAAGCTATGCTCTCACTGACTTCTCTTTGACCTTCTTCCTGAAGCAGGTCAGCTTTCTCTGCTGCGCTGTAGTAACTAAGCAAATACCCCTAGAAAAAAAGGCACAGGCACAGGAATTTTTTGGCTTAATTATTCTCAGAGGACATAACAATATGCACATTCAGGATAATGGAGTTTCAAACCCACAACATTATCAGCAACCGTCATATTCTGTCCTCCACCAGTATAGTTTTTCAGAGGGCTAAAATGTGAGACAGAAACAAACAGAAGGAAAATCCAGGGGAAAATGAAACAAACTCAACAGGGTTATTAAAATCTATAAACCTTAAAGCATTTCTCTACTTTCTTTACTTCATCCCAAACTGTGTCTCCCACACAAAACGAAAATTATTTTATAATAAAAAACATGTTGAGAATTTGCTATTGAGAAGCTTGTGAGCAAATGTCACAATAAGGCACTATCAGTATCTCAAAACCCATCCTAAATTATTTTCAAATGCATGTATTAGCCCAGAATTAAAACTTGGATGATGATTCTGAAATTGGCTGCATTAAAAGCTAGCAGCAGAAGTTCAGCTGATTGACATTCAAATTTTATCTCTTCTTACTCATCTGTGCTAGAATGCATGAATCATCTGTGCATTTGGGGGTTGGTTTAAAACATTTTAAAACCAAATAATTAATGACAGAGGTAGATGTATATGCAGTAACAGTAAGTGCAAAGGCTTTTGTGATACTGATGCAGTAAGCTACCCCATGTAAAAAAGAAATGTTGTATTAATTGAAAAGATTACCGTTAACATAAGGAAGGTGAATGCAGTTATTCCTAGAATGAGGATTTCTTTATTCCCTTTGCTTTCTGCATGCAACTTGCGATAATACGGTCCTATGAGATAAGTCTTTATAACAAGACACAGAAGAAAAACAGCAGCCAAAGAAAAGAGGATTTGGCCAATCAGTATCAATATTCTCAGTATTTCCTTGAAAATGCTGGAAGAGAAGAACAAACAAAGTTTCTTTCAAGTGCTCTCATACTTCTCAACCAGTTCCCCTTAAATGAAAAGATGTAATTCCATAAATGTTCAAAACTTAGTAGCTACAGGAAGATACTTAGATATATTTGTAAACAAGATTAAGACTAAATCTGCTGAGTGCCCCATAACCTCTTTTACAGCCCAGAATTTACTTCCATGTTAACTCAAAAAGATTTTTGTTGACTGATCTCCAAGCTAAGCCATCAGACTGAATAATGCCGTTGCATAGTCTTTGACAAAAACATGCCCTGAGGCAATAAAGTAACTGAAGAAATTAACTTTTTTTTTTTACAATAACAAACTTTTCAGTAGAAATTATAATTACCACAGAGGACTAAGGCAGCTAGAGCAAAGAGTATTTTCATACAACATGACAATTGAAACAGTAAAGGAAACTCACTGAACAGAGTGCCTGTCTTTCATGGAACTGACACTAACTGCAGAGCTCTCACATTCACATAGGCAATCTACAAACTAATTGCAAGGGGTGGGGGGAAGATCCATAGCATAATTTTTTTTACCTGGAATGTGTGCTCATTCCTGCTTGAATAAGTGTAGGCATGACAGCTATAAATAAACCAAGCTGCACATCCTGCATCACCAACATGCCAAGTAGTACGCTGCTGTAGTCAATATCCCCTGTACACCAGCAAAGCAGTCATGGAAACAGTCATCAGAAGCTAGGAATCCTTGCAATGCTCAGAAATCTAGAAAAGGCTTAATCAAATGGAGGCCAAGTATAGCTCTTAATGGGGTGAAGGCCATTCAAAGCAGTCTGGGGCTTTTCTCCCCACTAGCAGATAAATTACAAAATACAGATATTTATATAAAGACATTAAAATACAAATAAAATATTCATATTAAACTTCTGTTACACAATAAAAACATAGACTTTGCTTAGCAGTTAAGCACTAGTTATGAATTCAGTGGAACTCCTTTACTGAGAGGATGCAGTCTTTAGAATAACAGACACATAAGAGCCAGCATGGATAAAACTGAATTCTTGCATTAGAGTGAATATTCTAGAGGGCAGGGAATACTTTAAAGCAGTTTTTATGAGGAAGATTTAAATGGAAGAAAGCAGGATGTCAAAACTTTCAAAAGGAAACATGTAGAAGTACTTGAGAAGATAGCAATATGACCCTTGAAGGAGTTATTTGAAGAGCTGTTTGCTATGGAAGACCTCCTGAACTGGTCTCTGTCTGCTGAAGAAGGATGTGAATTACCTAAATTAGCCTTTCTACCCTGATTGCAAACTGGCAGCAATGGTATAGTCTGGTAACTTAAAAAGTATTCCAGACCCTCACTGAAGTCAGTTCTTAACATGGAGAGCACTGGTGGGGCTACACTGTCTTTCTCCAAAGAGGTCTGGCTATGTATAAAGCAAGAACACTTCCTAACAAGAATACACACAACACTGGCCAATCTTAAACGATGATGGTCGCTTCTAAACCAGACTTAACAGTGGGGTTTGTTTTGGTTTTTTTAACTAGTTTCTCTCAGAATATTACAAAGTCAACTTCATTCAAATTTTACTGTAGATACTACAGTAGTCCATATTTAAAGTCACACATACCTTCTTTATCTCCTCGAACACTACCTGCAAGGAATCTTGATACCAGTGGTGTGCTTGATAAAGATAAACAAGTGGAAATGAAGACGCTCTGTGTTGGTCTAATTTGGAGCAAGTGCCCCCACAGTAAACCAAAGGCAATCATCAGAACTGTCATGTAGCAAGGTCCTTGCAAAGATATTTTCCATACCTTGGGAGAAAACAAGTTTTAATGATAAAGTCTGATGACACTTCTCTCACTGCTAAGTTACAGTGATTTTCATCACAAATAAGCAGTTCAAGATGTGTGATTTGAGGCTGTAGTGCTGGGCCACAGAGGTAATGGGCAGTCCCCTGACACAGCCAAAAACTCTGAAGTTATTATGCCTAGTAGAGATTCTATGCTGCAAGACTTGTTACCAGAAATTACATAAATTCCCCAGAACCCATGGACAGATTAGGGGCCAATATCCAGTATGGGTTGAAATATATGAGAAATTATCAAATGGAAGACCAGTTATGTGATTGTAGGATGGGGAAAAAAATGGGGAGTGGCAAAGGCAGTCACTAATACCAGCAAACTGCTCCAAACTCATGCATACACCATTCTGAAGCAGCAATTTACCTGTTACAGTTTATGAACCCTTGAATTACTGATTTTTCACTTTAGATTGACTAGAAATAGCAGATTAAGCTGAATGGTCATAAATTTCAACACTATTAAAGCTTTTATAGTATCATCAATTCACAACCATTAGTTTAGGAACAAATCACACAGTGCAGTTCTTTACATACAGTCTGCACATATTTTGCAGCAGTATTTTCCACTATTAAAATTCTAGCTGGTTTATGAGGGTGGGTTTTTTGTTGGTTTTTTTTTTTTTTTTAATTAAGGCCGAAGAGAATTTGTAGCTTTTTGCTGAATCCTGATGGCTGCATCATATAATATTCCAGATTGTGCTAACATACTTGCTGAATCGGTTTATTAGCCAGTAGAGCATGTATCATCAGTTCAGTATGCAGTACTTAAACTGTTTGATTTTTTTATAATAGGACTGGCAAACATCACTGGACACTCTGTAACAGCAACTGCACCTTACTGCATGTCAAAATAAAGTAGAGATGTATTGTCATAAACTATGAGAGATTTTTCTAGTAATCAAACTGTTTTACTAAAATGAAGAGGAACATCAAACGTAAGATTTTTTTGAGACGCTGAATAAATAATGTATTCTGTTCTTTCCAAAGAATTAAAGCACAGAAGCAAATGCCATATTTGTCTTTTTCAAAAATGAAGTAACACCAATATATTATAGGGAGAGTAAAAAATCTGAAATACAACTGATAAATGGAACATTAGCAGTTAAATCCTTTAATGTAGAGGTATTATACAAAAATACCTTTCTTAATCTTTCAGGAGAGAATTCCAGACCAACGAGAAAGAGGGTAAAGAATACACCAAACTCTCCTAATGTCTCCACCTGTACAATAGACTTAAAATAAAATTAAAAAAAAAATCAGTGCACAGCAGTTTACTTATAATACAAATTTTAACAAATTGTTTCTCATTTTATTTCCATAGGTAATTCACTTGCTGCCATATGACATCAGAAGTTCCCACAGTGTCCTTAGGGTTCAAACATTTTTCCCATCACCTGGCTGATACCAGATGATAATTTGGTTGGATAGGGCTGGTCACACAAAATGCACATATGCACCGATCTAGGTAAGCTTGCCTGCTGGATGAAAATGAATAGGTTATGTTTTATGCATGTACTATTATATCCCCAAGGCTTGCATTCCAGAAATTACTCCTTGCTAGTTATTTTATTGGTCTATTGGTATAAACCTTCTGCTAGACTGCAGTTGCTGTTCTGCTCACTATCCTATAGACTGCACACATCCATCTCTCAGACCAGTACACCTACCAGCCTTTCTGCTTCAGAGAGAAGGATGCAACAGCAGGAAAAGTAGTTGTCTTCTTTGTCACAACAGAAAAATGGGGATACTTCTGGCTGGCAACTGGTCACCGGTGGTGTACCCTCAGGGTTCAGTTGTAGGGCCAGTTCTGTTTTATACATATATACATAAATGTATATATCTCGGTGGTCTTGGTGCAGGAGCTGAACGCACCATTAGCAAGTTTGCTGATGATACCAGACTGGGAGGTGCTGTTGACTCTCTTTAGAAACAAGATGCCTTGCAGAGGGATCTAGATACACTGGAGTATTGGGTAATGATTAATGGGAGGAAATATAACAAGTCAAAATGCTGGATTATATACCTAGGATGGAGTAAGGCCAAGCACAAGAATAAACTGGGAGAGCAGTGGCTGGAGAGCAGCCCCTGCAGAGAGGTATCTGGGGGTGCTGATGGACAGCAGGCTCAGTGTGAGCCAGCAGGGAGCCCTGGCAGTCCAGAGGGCAAACCCCATCCTGGGGTGCATCAAACACAGCATCACCAGTCACTCAAAACAGGTGATTATCCCACTGTATTCCATGTTGGTGCAGCATCACCTGGAATTCTGTGTGCAGTTCTGGGCCCCACAGTTTAAGAAGGATGTGAAGGTACATGAAGGCACCCAGAACAGGGCTACAAAGCTGGTGAAGGGCTGGAAGGATTGCCCTATGAGGAACAGCTGAGGACAGTTCATTTAGCTTGGAGAAAAGAAGGCAGAGGGGCAACCTCATTGCTCTCTACAGCTTCCTGAGGAGGGGAGTGTGGAGGCACTGAGCTCATCTCCTTGGGATTCAGTAACAGGAATCATGGTAATGGTTCAAAGCTGCATCAGGGAAGCCCTAGGAACCATCTCTTTACTGAGAGGATGGTCACATCCTGAAACAGGCTTCTAGAGAGCTGATTAATGCACTCAGCCTATCAGTATTCAAGAGCTATTCAGACAATGCCCTTAACAACATGTTTTAACTTTTGGTCAGCCTTGAAGCAGTCAGGCACTGAAGTAGTCTACTCTATTCTAAAAACCTAGTATCTCTATGCATTTGCAGGCCAGAGCAGAAGAGAACAAAGTCTATCATCAGTCCCAGAGAAGTGGAGATGGAAATTATCTTCCCTGTCTCCTCCGTTCCTCCAATATTTAGCTTTTTTAAGAAATACAGAAAAAAGCATACACAAGAGACCCAGTCAACATGAACATTACCCAGATGAATAACATTTAATCACAACCAACTGGCAGGTCACTTAAACTGTCTTAAAGAAATCTCTCTCATGTGTTCTGGCCACATCACCTTCCTCAACTTAAGTCCCTGAAAACTCATTGTTGAATCTGTTCCTAATGCCAAGCTTACAGACTTGTTTCTCAGTCTAAATGGACAAACTTTCCAGACCTTCTCAACCCAGAAATTATGCACAACACAAAGGTTTTTATTTAATCTCAATTTTAGAACATAAAATTTTGAAAGTGCAGTACTTGGACCCTTCTCTTCCAATACAAGATCGTACGATTTTGTCAATTTCTACTCATTTCTACTTAGTTTTGAGCCCAACAGCCACTTTCAACAAAAGCCCACATAACAGCAGATGTTGCAAAGACAGTAAATTCCAAGTGGTTTGGTGGATATCAATCCAGCAGACATGTGTAACTCAAGCAGACCTTACGGTGCAGCCTTAATGTGTGTTCTGTTTTGCCTACTGGCTAAAACAATCTGTTAATGCACACCAGACCACTAATCAAAACATGCCTAGCCAACCACAGCCCGTGGTTTCACATGGGCTGGTAATCAGGGTACATGTGACGGAGCTAAAAAGGTTCAAGAGACTTCAGGAATGTGAGCCAGGGGCTGGGAAAGAAACAGGGTGACTAAAGATGAATGAATGACCTACAGAGATGCAAAATAACTCTCTAGAAAGCCCAGCTATGCTAGTCTGGGAACTACTTGTTTTAAACACTTCCTCTACTGTGGATTCCTTTTTTGCTGGTTTTTAATACATTTGAGGTTGGCACTACCACATTATTTTAAAACTCCTTTTAAAGATTTCAACAAATTAAATCAGTTAAGAAGTAACATGCATGCTTACCTTGATACTATTTAGTCCCGAGGGTCCTAAGAGTACTCCACAGATGATATATCCAAACATGGTTGGCAATCCTATTGCTGTGCACAGCCAGCCACATGGCAAAGACAACATTCCTATTGTCACAATATCCTAAATATATAAGATTTACAAATGTCTTAATATAAAGGGCATGCAAATTTGGCATGAAGGTAAAGACTATTATCTTTTAAATGATAAATAGCCCTGTAAAATTAAATGCAGAATACTGCCTGTGAAAAGAAAACACAACCTCAGTAAAGTAACCTCAATGCTGTTTCTGGTGTAAGCATGGCAGTTTTGCAGATGAAGCACTGACCTTAAGTAATTGGGGGACGTTTGATCAACTTAATAAATATTTTAAATACATTATAGAAAGTAGGCAATTTCCTGGGTGGAATGACACTTTGCATTAAAACAAGATGGTGAAACAGATCTGGTTTGGGTTTCTAAAATTTAAAAAAATCATCCCAATCCAGTTATTCTATGTGAAGCACAAATAAAATAAAACCCCTATCACATCTATGTATTTTCCAGCATCCCTTTTTCATGCCAAGACACAAACAAATAAATTTTCTCTACTGACAACATGCCACTGGCTTATCAGGCACAGCAGTAGCTTGCTTTAACAGTGTGCAGTCCAAGAGAAGGATGGTGCCCCAAAGGTGCAGCAAGATAAATCAAATAAAAACAGAGGGGATTCATGTGGCATCGTAATTAGTCTTGTGAAGACTGTCCTGAGAGTAGGGAACACATGGCCAAATCACCATAGATAGGGGAGTCATGAACTTTAGAGGGACCTATGCTGAAACTATATTCAATCCCACCAGGTAGTACTGCCATGCAAACTAGTGGGACTAAAATTTACCAAAAGCAATGACAAGAATGTCTGTAAAATTATTACCTTTATGAAATGATGATCAGCACGAGGAATGGTTGAATCTCTGGGTTTGGTAAGGATATACTGATTGTTCTGGGAATCAATAAGCATACTGAGACCTAAGTCATCCTCTACTTCTCTTTTTGAAGCATTTCTTTTGGAGTTGGCTTCATCTTCTTCCACCCTTAAAACTGCTTCAAAGTTTACACCTCTAACCTGTGAGAAAAAGAAAACAAATAATCAAACAAAAAAGGAAGAGCCAATGAAGCATACAATAGAAAAGGGAAGACTATTAGCTGTACGTGAAGTTTCTATAGAACTTGTTGATACTGACTGAAAATACTGGAGGGTTTTTTTCTAAGAAGCCTTTCACTTTCTTTATTAAAGCTTGGATGTCTTGAAATGTAACATTTTATTACCTTGAACAAAAACAACTGGAGATTACAAAGTGATATTCAGTTCACAAAAATCTGAACTAAAGACTGGATTCCCAGTCAAGAAAAGGTCACTGTCCTGTAAATTTGAAGGAGAGGTTATAAGAACTGCTTCTACCTAGTTATTTTCAGGATTTTACTTCCCAAAACAGCAATTCTTGAAAGCAGGTTGTAGCTCAGACTTCTATTTTTTTATTTTTACCTACTACACTTCTCTATTTGATTCTATTTTAACAGAAGAATACTTTAATATCAGAATCCTGATTCCTTTCTTAGACCTTCTCAGTTCTAAAGTTCCAGTGGGTGTTTCCTAGAGCCTGGCCATGGTGTCCTGAAGGGGCCGCTATTCCAGCGGAACAGGAGCAGGTGCTCCGGCAGCCCAGCCCACTGGGATCCCCCCCGAGGCACAGCTGCTCACACCAGCTGGGCACAGAGTAACACTCAGGCTTCCACCTTCTCTCCATAAACTACAAAAACCCCCACGGCTCCGCTCTCCGCTACAGCGCAGCTGCTTTTTCCTCCTCTACGGAATCAACAGCTATGCCCACCTCGGGAGTCAACTTGCAAATCAACAAAAACCTCTCAAGAGCAAAAGCCAAATAAAATTGCAACCCGTGTTTATGCAAACAGGAATGATTTACAGAGTCTGCCTTTTAGGCAAAATGAGACACTAAGATGCATTCCCAGCTTTTACCTGAGCTTACCTTACCGTCCATCATGCAACATAAAAACAAAGAACAATGCAGGTACACCAAGGTACAAAAAGCAGAGGAAGTCAGCAGTGGAAGAAAGCAATACCACAAACACATTTCAGGTCCTTCCCTTGAACAACGTATCTTTGCCCAGACTGTGAAAACTAACTGCAAGGGTTCTTGTTCTCCCATATCTCTCAACAAAATGAGAAAGTGGAGACAATGCTTAACATGGTAACTCCATATCCTGCAAAGTCCAACCATGGCAGTCCCCACCACTGCTGAGATGTCATATCTCTTGTGGGCTGCATCAGTGAGATGGACTACATTTGTCACTGTCAAAATGGCAGCTGCAGAGAGGAGCTTCAAAAACACAGATATCACTAGCAAAAAGGAGAAATTATTCCTGATACACACACTTCATTTTTTAAGTCACTAAATCCTAGCAACTATGTAACATGAGAAAAATGCCTACAGTGCAAATACTAACTATAAATAAATGCATATCAATTAAAAGACTGAAAACATCACTTACAGATTTGTTGTCATCAAAGGCATGCTCTTCTATTTCCTCTTCCAATCTATCAGCTGCCTTCCTGACATCTTCCAAAATTTCATCAAGCATTGACAGGCTTTTGTTTTGATGCTGCATGTTCTTAAGGGCTTCAACCTGGTGTTTTTCTGCTGCTAACAGTTCGACGTATTCCATTTCTTCCTGTTGAATTTTACAATACACAGATAAAGTGCTGGACAGGCCTTTGAGCACAAAAACGCCTGACATAAATGTATGCTTCTTTTGACACAAAACATCTTATCAGTGGAATTGCAAAAGCCATACAGACAGATTTCATGATGGTATTTGAAAATTGTTTTCTCTTGTGCCAGTTTTCACTGGGGTAAGTGGGTAAGAGAAACAACCACCAAACAGAATATCCATCAATTGCCTTTTCTAATCCATTAAACAGTAGAACTGCCCCTACGTTATGATCCAGAAAATACAAGAAAGGACTTACTTTGAGAAAGTCTAGGAAACATTTCAGAGCCAAGTAGAGTTTAGCACTCAGTGCTTTAGCACAGAAGCATAATACCCTTGGAAGCATAGCTATACTATCTACAACAACAAACAAACTGGATGGAAAACACAATGAATCTTAACTTTATAAGCCCTTTTTATAAACACAGGAAGATGTCTGCTAATGGTTTTCAAAACTTGCAGTGTATGTGGAAACAGCCACGAAAAAAAAAAGAAAAAAGAAAGAAAAAAAAAGAGGAAAGAATAGAGATGAGCAGCCAATCACTCTAGCTGAGTTTCCTATTTATATTTCCCCAAGAAGCATTTTCCTATCAGATATAAAATACTTGACCTTTTCTCCCATTTCAGTCTGGGCGTCTTGCAAAGTTGCACTGATAACTTCTGAAATCCATTTCTAGGCTTCAGAAGTAAGAGAAATAAAAATGATAATATGGTTTGATATGATGTGAAAATATTTCAATAGCTTCCCTGATAAAGTAATTTCTCTTTGGATGTTTCAGGTTCAAAAAGAGAACTAAAAAGCTTAATTTACTGATCAAGACTGGACTTAACACTGCACCTTCTACCCAGTTACTGTGACAGTAACCAAAAAGAGTATTTTGTGTGTTGACAGAGAGCAGTTTGAGGTTTTGGAAGAAAAGATTCTTTCCTTTACATGCCTACACTCTTTTAAAGATGCACTGGTTGAGAGAACAGTTCTGAGTATAGAAACACATGCAATGGCAGCACTTCTTCCTTTCAGTTAGGTTCAGGATGCTGAGAATACTTAGAGGAGACAGACCGTACTTCTGCCATTTAAGAGAGCCAATACTATTATCAAGGGGAAAAAACGGGGGGAAAAATGCAAGCTAGGTCTGACACAATTCCCAGAAAACACAAGTCTCTGTCTCCACTTCAAATGCCCTGCCATGCCCAGTTAGAAGTCAGAGAATGTAGGTGCCCCTTAGGTTGTTTTACCTTCATAGCTGTCTTCAATAACCTGGGCATATAAAAAGGTCCTAAACACTTATGCTTAAATAACTGGAGTGTCCCCTCCCCCACACATTTGCAAATGGACATTTCCGCCCCTGAAACCTGCAAGAACATGCATGTAATTTAATTAATTTCTTAATGCCAAGACAGAGTATGTTCAGTACAACTGGTAACTGTAGCTTAACTCTTTTTAAATCCCGACAGTCAGATGAATGTCTCTTACTGTGATGAAACCACAGGACTGCTGTCTGTTGGTGTTTAGAATTACCCTAGTTACACTGGCATGATGAAAGTTACCCAGATCCCAAAATAACTGGAGTTGGGAAAAAAGTAACTATTAATGTTACACAGATCCCAAAATACTGGAGTTGGGAAAAAAGTAACTATTAACGTGTTTGGGCCAATGTCAACAATTAATTCTTATGCAACACATAAGTAGGAGACACGGTCACTCTCATACTGCCTCAAGGAAAAACATTTCCTATCTGTTGTTCTCTGCTAGCAGACATTGCTTGAAAGATGGAGAAAAACAGCCCCTGTATGAGCTGCAGATTCTCTGCTCATTCAGCAACAACTTAGAACATGAGATGGAATTGATAATGGTTAGATTCTTTCCCCTCAAAAACTGAAGAGGTTTTGGGTGCACGGAGCCAAGTTAAAAAAAGTGTGCTGGCTGAGACAAACAGGCTGAACAGTGCTAGAGGTAAACTGCAGAAAAATAAACAATTCTCTCATTTCAAATGAGTTAACTTTCCCTGAATAGGAATATAGAAAAGCTTTGAAAAATCAGAATATAACTGCAAGTTCCTTCAATAAATGAAGTTTTTTGTAGTCTATTAAAGAGGCATCTCTGTTTCCCCTTACAGACCAGTGTGACAGCAGAAGAGTGGGACAACCACAGGGAATGGTGTCCATAAAAAGGACAAGTTATCTCAAACAACCTGCTATGTGCTCAGCAGAAGGGCATCACAATGAAAACTGTTCTGCAACTGGTTCGATTGGAGACGCCCAATCACAAGATATATACCAAACAACCTCTTAAGCAAAGTAAGACAGATAAGGATTGTGCACTTAACAGGAACACCTAGAAACACATGAACAAAACGATGTAAGATTAAGTAAGACATTGAGGCAATGCTGATTAGGAATGCAGTGTTGCTGTTATTCTCTACTATTTAACTGGAGGTGACAAGAGCGTATTCAGAAGAGGTTGCATCTTTGCACTACTTGCAAGTTATTTTTTTCCATCAATGTCTGATTACTAAGCACATAAAAAATCAGACACTGATAAAAGGTAGGTAAGATTTTGTTGCTTTTTCCTGAACCTCCATACAGGAGGTGCTCCTGGAGCAAAAGAAGGCAGAAACCATCTTGGTGCTTCTTCCTTACTCCCCCCACCATGAATAATTCCGCTAAACCTTTTTCCAGCAGCAAAACCAGCACGAAATGCATCAGACATACATACATACATATCCCAACATTAAAGACCTTCACGTACTTCAATTCAACAGTATAAAATGAAGGGAAGAGCCCAGCACCCTCCAGAGTCATACATATTTTCCATTCACTGCTTAAAAAATGGAAAGAATGTTTTAGGAGTATAACAACAAAATAACCATTACAGTAAAATGAACCTGGAACAAGAAATGGACCTGGAACAAGAATGTGTGCCTTCTGAAGTAAGAATGAGGCCAAAAAATGTATCTGATACAATTTTCATCATTTTGGCCTGCATTTCTCCACATCCTCCATTTCCCTTTATAGAACAGTTAAAGTGTTAGAACAACAGATAGTCTGTTTAAAGAATCATGTGCATGGCCTAAGAAGGAAGGGTGCAAAAGATTGCTCGCTCAAGCTTGACATGATAATAGAAAAGGCCTACACAGTCCACATCCGCAAAAGTAAACTTTTGACAGGACACACCTCAAAAATACATCATTATACACAAAGGACTCCTTTTAGGAGAAAAACAATGAAGCACCATCGCCAAATTCAAGGACAGATTACTTCAGTACTTTACAGTAACGTTACCAAGGATTAGGTAAATGAGAAAGAAGTTCTGGACAGCTTCACTGCTGCTATTTTACAAGATCTGAGAAAGAAAAAAGGTGGAAAATCAAGTAATGCTCATGACAATTGCTACCATTTCTATGCAGCAAGACTGGCACTACCATTCAGTATTGCTATCCAACTCATACCAAGCACTTCATTGGAACATACCTGGATCTGAACTACTCCCTAGCCAAATTTGTTGTAATTGAGTCTCCGTTTCCACTGCACAGAACCACTCCAGTTTTCCAAGTCTGCATCCTAACTTCTACTTCCACCAGACTTCCTTGCCACAATTCACGGCACAGCTTTCCTGCACATAATCTCTTCCAATCTTCACCTGTAAAGATCTGCACACCTCTAAACACAAATGCCCTGCAGAGGTTCTCACAGCTCAGATCCTAGATCCCAATTACATTTTTGTTCCTCCTCTCTCTTCCCTGTGCAAGGACAACCTCTTCTTTTAGAAGACAGAAAACAAAGAAAATTTGTAATATGTTCCTCCAGTGGTTGAGGGGTAGAGCAAGGAAAAGAGCAATTTAAATATCAAACAAATTAAATTAAATTTTCTCTGTGGGAGACTTTCAGAGCACTACCAAGTTCAGAGGACAGTGGCAGATTGTGCACAATCTAAGAGGTCTGCATTGACATGGGAACTCAAATTTTTCTCACTTTGCTCAATTGTTACTCATCCGTGGTTTTTCTTGGCAAAATTACCTCAGTTGACTCTTCCTTGGAAACACTGCTTTTCAAACCTGTACTTCTTAGGCTAGGAGTGCTAAACTGAGTTTAGAAATGTAATCATCCACTGTTTTCCATGTCCATTTTACCCCTATTTGTAGAAACATGCAAATCATCCTGTTTGAATTCTAGACTTCTAGAAGAAGCAGTTAGTATTTTGCCACTCTATAGCATTATTTCCACTCTGATAATCCTGCTGGCTTGTCTAGTGTGACTGTGCTATGTGCACTGACTCACTGCTTGTACCCCTTTCCTTTTTAAATAATATTTGCCATAGGTCTTATGATTATGCTTACCTTTGTTTTGAGATAAGAACTATTGACTGCTAATAAGTTTTAAGCTCTACACCAGAATTACTTTTAAATTTACTAATGAGAACAAATACTTCATTCAGAATCCATTTTAGACAGTAAACACTGCACATTTTGTATAGATACTCTGATTAAACCAGAATGAAATTGTGCCACAATAAAATTAAAATCACAAGTAGAATATGAATACTCTAGTAATAAACATGGGGAAACTAACCTTAATTGCAGCTTCTCTCAAGGCTTCCAGTCTCTGTCTACTGCTTTCTTTCATATTTACAACATCTTTGTAATCACCCTGTAGAGCTCTCTGGAGGCCATGGATTGCCTGAAAGACTGAGTTTTCACTTTCATTTAGCTCCTTTTGGAAAATTTCAAAGGTGTGCACCTGAAAAAGTTTCTCTTCATCAGACAGTCCTGCATCCTTCTCAACTGCTCTTATGGCGTTCTTTAGTTTGTTGAGAACAACGTTCTTTTGGCGGAGAAGACCAGACAGTTTCCTGCAACTCTCCAACACCCACTGCTTTCTCTGGGTGATAACAGCTCCTTTCCCACGGTGCAGCTTTATTGCATGCTTTACTACATCTTCATGTTCTGCAGGATTTGCTAACTGGCCACAAGGCAGTGAAACCAACGTCCACAGGGAAATAAATCCAGTCGCCTTCATTCTTCACTTTATATTGCTCTTGGGAGAAACTGATAATCCACAACTGCTCAATGGTTTCTGCATCTCCAGTATGCACACCAGGCTGCAAGACAGTACCAATAAGTTATCAAATGTGGTAACATTGGGCCAGGAGGTCAAACAAACCTAGAAAATAAACCCAAGACTGCATCCTGATCTTTAACAGAACACGTATGGTCTCCTTCAGTCAACATTGATCAAGCAACAGCCCAAGGTTACTGAGAGATCTTTTGTTTCCCCTTGACTATTTCCTAAATAACATCTTGTTTTAAAAACAGTGACTGGAAAGCTTAGTTACTTCACATGGTACTCATCTGAACTTCTTACATGAAAGAAAAGCCTTTAAAAATATCAGGCCATGATGGCATAGGCTGCACTTCAACCTAGAACTCCTTATTCTTATCTGTCAGTAAACATCCTGTATTTTCTCAAACCTATCCTAAAAAAATTGTGTCATAATCATTTGTTACTTACAAAGTCTCAGAAACATTAACACACTCAACAAAAACATAATGAAAAAAAGCCTCCCTGAAGCAGATTACATTATAAATCCTAACTGTGAAAGAAAAAACAACAAAACTTCCTTAACTTTTGGGTACTACTAGTTTGGATCAAAGACTTTCTTCACCTGAAAGGCTGAAAGGCCTTGGGATACTTTATGTCAAAACTTATTACTGATCTTCACGATTTTAAAGTAGTTATAAAAATACTAAATCAACCCATTCTTATTGTAAAATAACAAGTTACGTCTTTAAAAAAAAAATTAAAGAAACAGAAAAACCATTAAACTGCCTCCTCCCCCAGGGTTTAACAACGTGAAGAGCTAAAGCATTTCAAATTAAGAACTGAAAGTCCAATCGAAGAAATAAAGGCATATCACATTAGTCTAATATCAATGAAATTATTAAGTAGAAATATTTCAGAACTTTGATAAAGCTGTGGGGGTTTATTATTTTTAAGAAATTGGGAAAATAACAGTTCCCACTATCTGCAAAGTTCTAGAGTGAAATTTAAGGAAATATTTCTTCATGTATACAAAGTAATACTCTTCCTGTTCAGTAGGCTTGGGGCAGAGATTTTGCTAAATATACTACAACCTATTCCAGCAAGAAGGAGGGAGAAGGAAACACCCAGTGTATATCCAAGCTTCTGTTTTCAGGGAGGTGAGTAGAAGACTCTACTGCGACTCTTACATGGTAAGTCCAACCACATAACTAAATTCCAAGCGGAGGTTTATACTAACTAGCAAAGTTCGCTCGCTGTTGCGCCGCTCAGCACTGCGGGTCGGACACAGGGCGGTTTTGTGTCAGTGTTTTTCACCTGGCTAGCCAAAGCTGTTTAGAGAACTAGCACCTTTGAACAGTGCTCAAAAGCTCTCACTAACCAAAATAAACGATGTTGAAGCAGAGTGCAAATAAAAACAAATAAATTAAAAAAAAAAAAAACAAAA
>VXBX01000792.1:101307-177197 GCA_013400415.1 Scytalopus superciliaris | reverse complement strand
AGCGAAGGGAGGGGGGGCGGCGGAGCCGGGGCCGGGCACAGCCCCGGGGAGCCCCCCGAGCAGCCCCCGGGCACTTGCAGCGCCCCGCGGCAGCGCCGGGTCCCGCCGCACTGCCTGCGGAGGGGGCGCCGCGGCACAGAGATAGCTGTATAGAGACACAGATACACACACACACACACACACACATATATACATACACAGCCGCCGTGCGGAGTGCCCTGCCGCAGCCCGGGAAGGTGACCGGGCGCGGGGAGGCAGCTCGGGAAGGGGCCGGCGGCGCGGCGGGCATTGGGAGCAGCCGCCGCGTACCTTGCCCTTTTTTGGGATCGGCGCGGGCGGGGCGGGCCGCGGGAGCCCCCGCACATCGACCCCATCGCCCCATCCCCCGGGGGCCGGGCCCCCTCCCGGGACACAGGGCTGCCCTGGGCGGGCAGGCAGGCAGGGACTGCCCGGGGTCACTGCCCGGGGCCGCTTGGGGCGCGGGGCTCCATCCCTGCCCGGGGCCGCACGACGTGGCAGAGCCGTGTGGATTGGAGAGCCGAGTGTGAGTTTCTTCAGATAACTCAGCGCTTCATTCCGCAGCTAGAAAATAGCCCTGAGTGCCTGGCGCTGGCTGGGCTTGGAGGAGGATGTGGGGTTTGCTCGGGAGATGTTGGCAGAGGTCTCTGATCTGGAGTGATCATCACTAAGTTCGATGCTCAAAGGAAGTTCATGCACCTGGGGAAGATCTTGGTGCAGAGACTCCCATAGCTAGACCTTAATGAAAATTAGGAGGCAAGGGTCGTGGTTACACAGAGCTTGAAGTCAAAAGATTATTTATTATCCTTTGCAGCTTTCCCCCCCCTCCCCATTGTGCATGTTTCTTACATAAAAAGAAAACTTACATGTTTCGTATTGCATTAAATTGAAAAATCTTGTAGGGAAGACCAAAGTCCTTATCCTGTTTATGTGATGCGTGTCTTATCTCAGGACTGTCTGTAGTGGAGATGTCACCATCCATATGTGTACAGGAGATAATGATGAGCCATCTTTCAGTTTACTTGTTTGCTGCTTACTGCTCACTGAAACAGGGTTCAGCTGTCCTTGATGTTTGAGAGACCAGTAAGTTTTCTCAGCTTAATTGTTGGCCCAGACCATGTGTTAAGTATGGCTTAACAAAATTGGCAAGTACGGAATAGCTTAGATCAAACTCTCTTCTCTTTCTTCTTCCAAATTCATGTAACAGATAGTGTTGAACTGTTATTAGCAACTTTGCTCCCTATAAAATCCCCATTTCTACCTCTTGGATGTTCCAGGAATTTAGGTCTGTGATGTCAATGTGGTTGCTGCGTTGAGAGGAACATCATAATAGTTCCTGTGTACCACTGTAATAGGCCGGTTTGTTGTTTAAGGTATTAATAGTATAAACACATTTTTTAGAGTTGCTCTTTGAGTATTTGTTCTGCATGTATTGAAGGACTTATACAGAGTCTGAGAATCTGTAAGTTGTCCCTCTTTAATTTCTTGTTTTTATAACCACTAGGCATATCTTTCAGAAGATAACCATGTTGTTATATGACGAAACTTGTGTTTACTGCTGTTACAGAACAGAAAAACTTCTGCGTATAAGAGCAATAAGGCAGAAATACAAGTTTGTTACTGACAGAGTATGTGCTGCTAAAAATGTATATAGAGATGCTGTCATTTCAATTTTCAGAAGAAAATTGTGTCTTTTTAACTGCAGAAGAACAAGGCTTTGTCTTCCTGTAATTCTGAAGTGAAAGTTGTCATCAACAAGAAAACTAAAACCTCTTAAAGATAGGCATTAGTAGTAGAATGCTGAAACAAACTTCTGGATTAGCTTCATTGGCTTTCCTACTTCTTTTGCATCCCAAAGCATAAGCTTAAATCGTCTCAGAAGGACAAGGTCCGCCAGTTTATGGCCTTTACCCAGGCTGGTGAAAGGACTGCTATATACTGCTTAATGCAGAATGAATGGAAACTAGAAGTGGCAACAGACAACTACTTCCAGAACCCAGACTTGTACTACAAAGAATCCATGAAAAATTCAGTAGACAGGAAGAAATTAGAACAATTGTATAATCGATACAAAGGTAAGGCTTGCGGGTTTTTTGTTGTGAGTTTTGGGTTTGGGGTTTTTTTTTAATTTTGTTTGGGTGGTTTTTCAGCTTTTCCCTCTGCCCTTCTTAAGGGCTTCTGAGTAAAGCTTGTTACCTTTTGCTTTTCTCTGTGTGCAGTTTGTGGTAATGAGGTAAGGATGGAAAAGGTTTTAAATGCTTTTGATGGTCAGTACACAACTTCTTTAATGATTCCTGTACAGTTCAAAAGTAGAAAATTAAACCTATCGTGAGGAAAAAGTGACAGCTGCATATGGCAGCAAAGTTTATTACACAACTTACTTGATTCATTGCTAGTGGCTGCTATTAAATGTGTGTTCCATGTAACTTTCCATGGCAAAATAATACATATTGTTCTTATACTAGTGTTTGGGCTAGTTAATTCTACTCGGAGACAGTAGTATTTCTATACATTGAAGTCAGAAATGTTTCAGGTAACATTACAGCTAGGAGTCTGACAAAACAGTAAAGTAAGAAAACTCAAAAACTAGAAACTCTGTCCTTATTTTATTCTTTGTGCTGACATATTCCAGCAAAAGTGATATGTGTTCAGAGAGGCTTGGAGGGAAAGTCACAGGAAGGTGGATTAAAGGCAGCGTTGCTCCTTTTTCATGCTTTGTTTTACAGTATTGTTAAAAAGAACAGAAAAAAAAGTAAATATAAGAATGTACGTGATCCAGGTAACAGTGCTTGCTGAACTGTGACCATCTGACATGAGTGTGTGCATTGTTATTCCATGTTGGAATCATTGCCAGCCCCTGCTGAGATCCATACAGCTCATGTTTTAAAACATGAACTCTTAACCATGAACTCTTTCCCAGCTGTGATTTTATATACTTTATAAATGAAATAATGGCATGCTTTGTATGCACTTTATCCTATTCTTATCATATTGTTTCCACCTTTTTGATTCCTCTTTACATAATCTGTTCTATTTTAAGTATAGGCATTCTTTAATATTTCATTATTATGTGGTAATGAATTGTTTAGGGATAAAGAGCCAACAAGGCTATATCATTTTCTTTGTAAAAACAAACAAAACCCCTAGAGAACGTTTTTTGTAATATAGATTTACATATATGTAACATATATATGCATATCTAAATCTTTTGCTTGCTCCTTGCATGTCAGTCTTGGAGATTACTGGGTCAAAAAATATGCATTCAAATTCTTACATACTGCTAAAAATATCTAAAATGTAAAAACAAAAATTATGACAAGTGTTATTTATTACTAATCACTTTCTGACAGTGGCAGACTGTACCATTTGACTTCTGCAAAAGGAAGTCTAGTCAGTTTTATGTTAGTGTTTAAGTTTGCAGTGCACCTTTGCAGTTCTGGCACTTCAGCACTTAAGTAAAGTTGTAAACTTGAAAAAACCTTTACAAGATTTGATAAAAGACAGTAGAAGTTTTGGTTAAGCACCTTTCCTTTTTTTCATATCTGGCTTAAACTTGAGTCCTTGGCCCCACAGCAACAAGGAATTCCTTTGTTCTGCATGGCCTGTAGAATACTGCACTATACTTGAAATCTGAGATGAAATGTCTTTCATTTTCTGTGCTTTTTGTTAGTTTTCTTACCTGTTTATCCAGCAATTCTGTCAAAACAAGCATTTAATTTTTGTTTGTAGTTACCTGGATAACGTGATACATGATAGGGATGAAAGAGTCCTTGTTGAAATTCATCTGAATTTTTTCCACTGATTGCAACTCAGTGCCCTTCTCACCTTCAGTTCTTCAATTACTCCCCAAATATACAAGAAATGTAGAACTAGTTGAACAGATAAATTTACTTGTTATTCAGGATCAAAGCTCTGTGAATTATACCATGGGTGTAATTCTTTGTTTAATGGGTATAATTCTTTGTCTTTGTTTGCTAAATTAACTTCCTCTCTGGAATGTACCATTTCTTTCACTGTAGTAGCTGCTGGAAAAGTTTAGCTTAAGAACTAAAAAAAAATAAAATTAAAGAAAAGTTTTATTTAGACTTGAGTTTTATTTTTTATCAACTCATTGGATCGGGGCTTAAAAATAGCATAATTGAAGATCTTACCAGTTTAGGGAGTTAGTATTAAATTTACTTGAGGGATGTTTTTCAGCATAGCCCAGTTTATGATACTGAAATGTCTTCCTGTTAAAAGCTGGGAAAGACCATTTTGTGTTTTGTAAACTGTCAAGCTTTATAAACTAAAGGTGTAGTTTTATTTTCTTTTTTGTCGTTTGATTTTTTTTTTTTGCCCCTCTGCAATTATTTAAGTTTATATGCAGAGGGAATTGGCTGGTTGGGGGTGGGAGAAGTTGAGGGCAAATTCTGTTAGAGAATTATTAAAAGACATCTCCCCTGATGTAGGTAGTTAGGAAGTGCAGCTCTGACATTCAGAAAGGTACTGCTTAATACCACTGAAACATAGTGTTTCCTAAGCTGTATTGTTTAGCTAAAGTTTCTGGTATGCTAAGGCATTGTTTGAACCATGACTTAGAATTAAAACCCAAAAATGTTTAAATGTGATCTTTAAACACTTACAGTGGATTCTCCTATGTCCCTATCAGGGAAAGGAATCTGTGGGCTCACGTGATAGCTTTGTTTTTGTTGGGCTTGATTCTGCATAGATTTTTTTTTTTAACATTTTATAGAGCATTATGGAGAGAAAGCAAAACTGTCTTGTTGGCATTAGTTGGTGAGTTTAGGAAAAAGTTGCAAACCAGTTTCTACATAAGTTTGCAGAATATTTACTGATTCTCTTTGAGGTACTTCTAAAATTAACTAGATTGCAAGTGAAAACATTTGTGAATGTTATGAAAAAAAATGAAGACTTGTGTTATGCAGCACATCAGAGCTGTCAGATGATTATTTGTAAATATTTTTGTAAATAATTACAATTCTCTTCTTTGTATTTTGGACTGCAGACCCACAAGATGAAAATAAAATTGGCATTGATGGGATTC
Source organism: Scytalopus superciliaris (assembly GCA_013400415.1). Classification (NCBI taxonomy): domain Eukaryota; kingdom Metazoa; phylum Chordata; class Aves; order Passeriformes; family Rhinocryptidae; genus Scytalopus; species Scytalopus superciliaris. The sequence goes on along the minus strand of VXBX01000792.1, from coordinate 172,135 downwards.
AGCAGTTTTGTGATGATTTAAGCCTGGACCCAGCCAGTATCAGTGTCCTGGTTGTAGCATGGAAATTCAGGGCAGCTACTCAATGTGAATTCAGTAAAAAGGAATTTGTTGATGGTATGACAGAGTTGGGGTAAGTATCCATTTCTGCACAGTTCATAATGTAAGACCTGAGCTTAGTTTCTGTTTAAAACACTTTCAATTAAGTTGTGTGACTTACAGGCCTGGTGAGGCTGGTGCCAAACTTAACAGGTGCTCAATGCCTGTAGTGTCTTGTCTTCCTTAAATTGGTGCTTTACTACAAAACCTTAAGAATGACCACAGTAGGAGGCAAAGCAGTTTCTGCCTGTGCAGCCAGGGAAGGCAGGTAGATACACATATCTTTTTACATAATTCATAATAAACATTTACATGATTGTGTTAAGGATTTGAGCTGGACCATGTGCTGCTAAAAACTGAAAGTCACTGGAGCTTTGTGAAGGGGAAAGAAATTCAATGTTGAAGCAGAAAAGAAATAGGAAAACAGAAAAGAACCTTCATTTCTTTCCCTTTCCCTTTTTATTCTTTTTTTCTGTTTTACCACCCATGCTTTTCTCATATTCCCTTTTATAAGATACTTCATTTTTAGAGAATGTCTATGAGAAATAGAAATAAAAATGAGAGTATTGGTAGTAGAAAAGGTTATTTAGTCTGAGTGTGATATAACTGATTAAAAAAAATTCCTTCCTGGATTATGGAGCCGTTCTGGATAATAGACCTTGAGGTTAAACACTGCCTCTGTTTTAGCAATGAAGTCAAGCATTTATCATCATAAAATAAGACTTTGTGTATTACTTTTCCTTGCAAGGAATACAGTATTTCTAATAGAGAGAGATGTCAAAATTATTTCTGTTTTAACAGATTGCATTAAATAGATGGATATTTACAGTTTATTACTCGTACATGTGTTCTGTAGCTAAATAATTTGATTTGATCATGGAATGGCATCTTATTGATACCTTTCTACAACAGACCAACTCCTAGCAAATGTGGTGGTTGTTGCTTGAGCAGGGTCCTAGCAATTTGTTGTTAATGACCTCATCAGTTATTGACTTATTTTTAAACTTTTCTTTTTAGGTAAGGGTACTGATAAATTGTGATGAAGTTATTTTTTATATCATCTGAAGTCCACTGCTTTACATTGTCTCCTTGGGTAGCTTTGGGTAGAAATTACAAGAATAATTTTTAGCCATGGACAGCAATCAACTGCTCATGCCCTTATATGAAAGGTTGCCATATTTATTTTTTCCATATAAGTGACGTAAAAGTTCTTTTGCTAAACCACCTGTGACTTCTGGCTTGGATTTTGTTTTGTAACTTTATAGTCACCTTGCTGCTATGTCCTTCTGACTGTCTCTGACACAGTTCATAGAGGTCTGTGATTTTTCTCTCTCAGCACACATTAAACTGTTCATGGGGGCATGATGTGATGCTGCTTGCTTGCCACTGGTGTAGTGCTTACTGGGAATTTGGGATAGTTTTGTTACATACTTGGAGCTGCATTGTCTGTGGTTTTTAGCAATGAACATAAGTGAATGTTTGAGTGAAAAGAAATTTCCTGTGGATTAGATCCTATAGCATCTTTAGGATGCATATGGGAAGGTGCATCTCTTGACTAGATCAAGTCAAGTGAAGTGCTTAGTTGAATACTGTTGGCAGGATTCTTTATCTTCTCTCCACCAGATACTGCTGTAGGCCAGAAAGGTACTTAGTTTTATCTATACCTTGCAAGACATTTAAAACTACATTTGCATTTTATGAATTTTGTTAGTTACCCTTCCTTTAATAGAATTTCTATTGAATCTTCAGAAAAAATACAAACATTTAGCTACAGAGAACTTTCAAATGCACAATGTTAGTTATGATAGCTACTTCTTTTGAAACCTGTTTGCTTCACTTGAGTTTCCAGGTACAATTTACGATATTGGTGATGTCCAGTAAACCTTGAATATTCATTTCATGCCTTGGGGTGGGGCAAACCCTTGTTCTTTCAAAGTTGTGTCTTGTCAGCTCAGATGCTTTCACTGAAAATGCCTCAGTCGTGGTTATTCAGGGATGTGTTTCTGGTAGACTCTCAGTAACTTGATTCTGTCTTAGCTTACCTGTGCCAGGCTGTTGAATGGTTTGTTGGCCTTCAAATTGTCATCGAAGACTCATGTTTTTCCTAGGTTTCATCCTCAAGCGTTCTATGGCAGGGAGAGAATGACTGCAAGTAATAGTTCATTTTGGTGGCAAGTCCTCCAATGCTAAGATTAAACATGGTGTGCAGCTCTTCATCATGGAGAGCAGGGAGTAAGGAATGCCTGTCTAGAATAAAGCAAAACACTTGTGTTACAAGAGCTATCTAAGGGCAAAGGATAGCAGATTTCAGTGGGGCTTACACGTTCCTTAAGAACAGAATTAGCATCTGTTCATAAGTTCATGGAGACAGAAAAGAAGTTAAACCACTTAATCCTGCTTGGGTTGTATACTTAATGGGTGTAGGTATACAGCATTCCCCTTAAAATTCCTTAGTAAAGGCAAATGAGTGTTTATATTTTTAAGAATGCTATCCACACAGATACTCTATTTTTATCTTAAATACTATTTTGTTTGGCTCTGAAACTGAACCATAAAAAGGAGGGGGGAAGGGATAAAGAAATCTTTGATACTTGCAAATAATGTAACCTCTTTTGAACAGGTGTGACACCACAGAAAAGCTAAAAGCTCTATTGCCAAGACTGGAACAAGAGCTGAAGGATCCAACAAAATTCAAAGACTTTTATCAGTTTACTTTTAATTTTGCTAAAAACCCTGGACAAAAAGGTCTAGGTAAGTAGAAAAAAAATCAAGAAAATGTCTGCAGTCAGTGAAGTCAATTCCAAATGCTTCCAGTACTACAGTATTCTCATTGGTGATTGTATAGTAAATTCATTATTGATTTCTTACACTGGCTTTTCCTCTTTCTCATCTTCTTTCAATTAATCTCTTCTTTAATGTCCCCTTGGTATAGCTAATTTAATAGTTTTTTCTGCTAGTATGGACATTCTCTCACCTCTTGTCAGGAGTCCCTGCAGTTATTAGAGATGTCAGGTTTGGGGGGTTTTTTGAAGACTGAACTAGTGAGCTCTTTGTGTTTGCCATATTCTTCAGAACTACTGAAACAAAATGTCCATATCAGCTCCGGAAGAGGAAAAAAACTGGGCAAAAGATACTGTTCTTCTAAAAATTTTTAGATTTAGCTCACAGTTCTTATGTAAAGTTTAGAAAAAGAAAATTTTGGACATGGCTCAAAACTAGTGAATAAAAATAGGCATGCAGTTTATAAAGCATTAAATTATTATTTTTTATAAAGTTTGAGATTTGTCCCAGTCCATGCCTTGTTTTGCGGGAGTAAAACTCATACCTTATTTAAATTCATATGTTTTTTTCTCTTCAAATTTAGTTTGTGAATAGATGGGAAAAAAATAGCAAGATGAAATTCACTATCTCATCAAATTTACATCCACTTTCAAAAGACACTGTGTGGGAAGGAATTAAACTGTTCTGCATGTCGAATAGCACTGTGCCATCGTCACCGTTCTCTTTGGGCTGTTGGGTGAGAGGAAGCTGTTTGGGGGGTTTTTTGTGTTTCTTTGTTTTTAGCATGGCCACTTTAAATCTGTGTCTACCTCACTTGGCAAGTTTTTAAATATGTTTTTCTCAAGAGCTGTTGAAAGATTAGTGGGGTGGAGAAGCAGAATATTGCTTTAGACATCAACCAGGAGCGTCTGTCCCACGTTCTTTCTTGGGAACTACTTTGAATAATCTCTCTTGTCTTTTTTCTAAACTGTGAGCAAGTTTTACCCAGTTTATGGTTTTCTTCATTTTTTGCAGCAGTTTCATTTTTCATTGCATATGTCAGTTTCTCATGACCCACATGCCACTTTTCCTGACACAAAAATGAAATAATTTTGGAGTGGTTCTGAGGCTGGTTGGCATTCTAGTCCCTTAGCTACCCGTCATTAACAAAGCTTAGTACTTCACATTGCAGAAAGGGTAACTCAGTTACAGCTGAGGCTGGAATTTGTGGGGCACCTAAAGAAATACTACAAATAGATTCCTGTTTTAATTGGATCAATTCCAATGTGAAACTCATGTCTTTGGGAAATATGTTTCCAAAGCTTTTCACCTAAGCCTGTATGAAGGAGGAGGGAAGGCAGCCCAGCCCAAATTGTGGAACTGAGTGTGCTGTTTATTTGACATGAGGAGGAAACTTACTTGTTTTCCATTACTTCTGTTTATTCAGTATTGGAGGCCCTTTCCTTTTTAAGTCTGTCTTCTCTGTTGTGTAAGAATGGTACTTTTTAGCAATAAAGCACCTAACTTTCTTCTTGCACTGAGAGTTGAGGTATTAGCGGGAGAAAGTAAGAAGTGCAAAAATTTAAGTAAAACTTAAACTGTAGAACAGGTTGATTGGAACTGTTGCTGATTGCAGTTTTCAGGAATTTTAATAATTCTGGTAATATTTACTGTTTCTTGATTTCAAGTAATGTTTAGTTCTTACACGACAGTATCTTGGTGATGTTTTTTGTCAGACTTTTTCTGGTTTTGCTGAGATAATGCTAGATGGGAGAGAAATACAAAGAGGTGCCACTGTTCTTCAGTGGTGATACACCCTATTTCTGTCTGCTGTGGATTTGGATCACCATAGCTCAAGTAGAAGGAGGGTATTGAGAAGACATTGACTATTGTGACATTTCTGAGTGATTGAGGGCAGTGATAGCTTATCCAAATAAAAATTAACACTGTATAGATTTGGAGTTGGAATCTTTTCAGGGAATGCCATTACAGTCAGTGGAACAAAGAGACAGAGGAAAGAAGTAAGTTTACAGGTTGGTGTTTACAATAACCACAGAAGAAAGCAGTGTGTTGTAAGCAAGGATAAATCAATCATACTAGAGTGTATGAGCTGAGAATTCTAGTTGCTTCAGCTACATTTAATATAGGTTTAGATGCTTTTTTTTCTATTTTACACACTCTTCTCTGTGTACACTATGTATTTTGTCCTAGAAGGCAAAACTGTCCATCTTTGCTCCTTCTCTCCAGGAGTGTTTGGTATTTGTGGCCCAATGACTATGTGCTGTATTGTCAAGGAGATGTGGGAATTGGTATCATCCATGTACAAAGTGTTTCTCTCTTACTGTTCTGAGCCTTGACTCAGGATACTTGCATGAATTCAGTCCAGATAGTTAAACAGAATGTATAATTAGATTTTTTACCAAGTGAGCTGGTATAAATCTAATTGTGTCTAAGCCATCTTACGGTATTGAGCCCTCCTTCTTGAGGGGCAGCCGTATGAGGAGCAGCTGAGGGCACTGGGTCTGTTCAGCCTGGAGAAGGGGAGACTGAGGGGAGACCTCACTGCAGTTACAACTTCCTTGTGAGGGGAAGAGAAAGGGCAGGCACTTAATCTCTTCTCTGTAGTGACCAGGGACAGGACCCGAGGGAATGGCCTGAAGTTGTGTCAGGGGAGGTGTAGGTTGGATATTAAAAAAAGGTTCTTCACCCAGAGGGTGGTTGAGCACTGGAAGAGGCTCCCCAGGGAAGTGATCACAGCACCAAGCCTGACAGAGTTTGAGACATTTGGATGATACTCTCAGGCATGTGGTGTGACTCTTGGGGATGCTCCTGTGTAGGGCCAGGAATTGGACTTCAGTGATCCTTGTGGGTCCCTTCCAACTCAGCATATTCTGTGATGCTTCCCTACACTCACATTAGGTGGCATTCAGTGCTATCTAAGTACAGGATGCTGCTTAGCTCCTGCCCAGCTCTTGCCTTAAAGTCCTTCTGGTGATGTGCTGCTCTGATAGTGTCTGCCTACTCATTCCTGTACCTTCACACTGGAATTGTAACTTGAAGACCAAGAGGTCAGTAAGTTTATCTCAAGTGAGGAATAAAAGTGAATGGTTTTAATTAATGAAGTGGAAATAATCTAGTAATTCTTTCCTAAGTTTCAGTTGTAAAATATTCTAATGTGATTTTTCTGGTGTGTGAAGTATTCATTAGTTTTTTTTAATTACATTGGGAGCTTAAATCACCAAGTCTTGTAGTTGTACTCTTCTGTTTAGGGGACTGATCTGTAGGCTAAAAGAATGTTGCTTGATTCTTGCATGTACACATGGCCTATAAATGCATCTCTTTGAAAACTAAGCAAGTTTGACATAGTGTCAGTGACAAATGGGAAATTCTTATTCTTAGCAGATAGTTAATAGAAACTTTTTATAAGAAAAAACTTAATTAAAATCCTTCTCTTGGGTCCTTCGGGCTAAATGCTAGTGCATCTTTTGTTTTAACAGAATTAACTCTTGAGAATAAAGCTTACCAGAAATACATCCGGGACAGGCAGACTAATTTAAACAATTATTTTTCATGTTTATTATCTTAACATATTGAAGCAGTAAGAAATTACTAGAATATCTCTAAAATGTTCAAACAGCAATGCTTTCGTTACGAGTCATTTTTCCATTGTTCATTGCTCCATCAGTATTTTAATACATTTAAGATTACTTTTTTTAAAATCTGTTTCTGCTCTTTTAAAATGTGATAAGCAGCAGTTACTACTTTTTTTTTTTTTTTCCCATCTCCCCTGATAAACATCAGGAAATACAGTGATTTGTGGGTTCCTTTTCAATATGCCGAGTGGTCTTTAAATTTAAAAGACAAAGAAACACTCCAATAGTGTTTTTGCTTTTGCCAGACAGGATTGATGTCTACCAAAACCATTCCTTGCAGATGTTTTTCTAACCAAATGTTCAGTGGTGTGCCAGGAGTATATGCTAACTTGCCTTTTTGCTTTCAGTAATTAACAGCAAGATTTGCCATCTGATTGGCAGGGGTCTGTCCTTTGGCTGAAAAAGTGCAGAAGCCACTGTCTTGACATAATACATTTAAATTTTTGATGGCAGGTCTTATACATCCTTGTTCATGCTTGCTTAAACCTATTGTTAGATTTTTATTTTCTTTTTCTAGCATATAACTTGAATCTCTGTTCCTGAATTTTCCAGTTCACTTCTTACCTGACCAAAGTAAATATGCAGAGTACACGTTTTCTTAGAGCAAGTAACAACTTTTTACATATTTTGCAGTTATGACTGAGTGAAACCAACTACCCTGATAAAATTTATCTTCTGACACTCTGACACTGGTATTTTGTCTTCCAACTCTTTTTTTTGTTCTTTGCAATTCAATTAATCTATCTTTCTCTTGTCTTGTAGTACCCAAACAAACCAGATATCTTCCATGTGCCTTAGATACTTTGCTGCTTGTTTTGCATCCCATTAAGTTTGTTTGATGCTGTTTGCAGTCTGTTTTACTGTCGGGTTTCTGCAGTACTCCCAGTTAACTTTGTTCTTGTGTTCCTGCAGTTGATTATTCCCACTGGCTACATGACTTTGCACTTCTCTTTAATGAAATCTTCCTTATTTGCTTCCAAGTGTTTTTTTTCAATTTGTCCAAGTAATATTGAATTGCAATCCTGTCTTCTACCATGCTACACTTTTCTCAGATTCTGTGCAAGTTGCAAATGCATTATATCATCTGAATTACTTAAGTATTGGGCAGTGTGAGATGCCCCATGGATGAGTTACTTTCTCCCAGTTTGTCAGAGAGCAACAGAGGTTCTTCTAGAACTTCTTTGACCTTTATGAGGTTTATGTTAGGCAGCAGTTTGAGATTGCTTCAGCACACGGAGATGCATTTCATCCTGTCTGGCTTTGTTTTGGGCAGCAGTGCTTTAAGACTGAATTTCTAAAAGTTGTTTCTGAAATAGCTATCGGTTTTCATTCAATCTTTTTGCCTGGAGCATATCTTGAGATAAAAAATCTGTGTGTCACAGCCTTTTTTTTCTTTCCTGGGTTATGGGCAGGACACATAGTATCTTTTCTCACACCAGGTGCCATTTGTAAGGCTGGAGTGGGAGGGCACGGAAACCCTTCCTAGGAGTTTATTTGTGATAGCATTTTGGTGTTACCTGACACAGTTGTCTTCATAATGCAGTGTGGATTTTGCTCCAGGAAAGCAGTCTTGAGTGGGAGGGGTGTGCACATAGTTTTGTGTTTTATTTATTTTCAGAACAGCCTGTCTTCCATTGCTTTTTTATTTCTTCTTCTTCTGCAGTTCCCCTCAAAAGTAATGGAAGAGATTCTGCCTTTATGTAATTAGATGGGAATAATTCTCTCCAATAAATCAAGTTGCATCTGTTCTGTCATTCCCAAAAATAGGCACAGAGTTCAGTACACCAGGACTCATTCCTAGAAATAGGACAGCCTTTTATAGGAGTCTCTTTTCCACAGTTTGTGTGGTGATAGTAGGGATAGTAGGGAATTTTTATTTCTCTTTATATCTGCAGGACTTCTGTCTCTCTAGTCTCATCCAACTTGAATTTTTCCATTTACTTTTATTACCTTAGTATTATCAAGTAGTATACTTCAGTCTGGACACAGGCTGTTTAAACAAGTGAAAGTAGTAGCAGTCCTCCATGGTGATAGCTTGTGTAAGCAGTGAGATGCAGGAGGCAACAGCACGGTGCATAAGATCTACCATGGTTTTCTTTAAGCAGAAAATGATGTCCTCATTAATGTTACTCAGCACCCAACTGTCAAGTGTCTTTCAAATAAATCTGAATAGATTTGATCAGTATCGAAGAAGAAGATGGATGCTTAAAATTCTTATAACTGGCTCTCCAAGTGGTGGATAGAATTCAGGGAAAAAACCATAGCTGGGTTTCAACACAGCATTGCCGTCTCGATGGGTGAATGTTGGATCTGGCATATGTAGTACTTAGATATATTTAACTTCATCTGCATGTTTTCTATGTATTTTGGGTTGTAATAGGGGAAGTTTATTAAGGTCTGGTTTTCCAGGAGACTTCAAAGAGAAATAGTATGGGTAACTGTGATTCTGTCTGTTTATTCTGCTCTCTCGTGTTGTCACTGCTGTATATGATACAATAAATCTTTGTTTTGCATGTTGCAGATTTGGACAAGTTTATCTCACCTTCTGCTCCCAAGTTTTAGCTTTTCTGGTGCAGTCAGATTTAAATTTTGTGTCCTAGCTCTTGACCGATAAGTGTACTAAAGAATAGGATTATAGGTCTTTTGTCATGTTGCATACAGAGCAGTTCAGATTTCTAAGGCCACTGTGCAAGCTCAAAGAAAGGCCTTTAACTTCTTTTTTTTTTNCAGGCCAAAAAAAGGCCTTTTATCTCCTTTTTTTTTTGTTTTTTTTTTTTTTTTTTTTTTTTTTAAACTTGATACTTGCTGTGATTCTCTTAATGGGTCTCCCTTTGACCCCCAACAAGACGTGCTCAGGAGTTTATTACAGTTTGTTTCAGCACCAGGAAGGAGATTAATGCATTCTTTCATGGTCTTCATCTTTCAACATGGAAACAAAAAGCTGATTTGGTCCTTCATCACTTCTTTGTGATCCCTTCGCCTGCTTGCTGGCTCAAAAGGTTGTGCTTCCTTCTCTCTGCCAGTTGCCTGGGATCAAGCAAGAGATGAAAGATGAGGAGGGCATTCAGACTTGAATCAAATATTACCTCAAGACCAGAAGATTGACTATCTTTGCATCCGGTATGTGGACTTCAAGGAGGTTTCATCTTCTATGAGCAGATGAGTATAATGTGCTCTTTTTAATTGAAGCAACATCAGCTTTGGCTTTTATCATAGCAGTATCTCAAGATTCTTGGAAGAGACCCTTAGAAATTAGGAAAGGATTTTCTTTTTCTCTTTTGTTTTTCTTTCCCACTCCCCCCACCTAGCTATCAAAATTTCCTCCCCTTTTGGTGAAGAATTAGATTGATCCTTTTGTAGGCTATTTATAGGAATGAGTGGATAGAAGATAGTGAAGGAGTTCAATAAATGCATTTCATGTTTATTTTGAAAGAAGTCTGTGAGTGCTGTATTTTAGGTGTCCCAGTGGCTTTGGTCTGTGTATGATACTTGCTTTATTTTTGTTCACATTTTTCTTGCTGGAAGTGCCAGCAGTTTAAGAAAAATTTGGTATAGAAGAAGTGTTCTGATCCAAAGAAAGTGTGGCATAACTGCCAGTTTAGTAATGCTTTATTGGTTCTTTTACTCATGTTTGGCCCTTATTTGGGAAATATATATCCAGTCAACTTTAAGGCATCTGTTGTGGTTTATCTGAATTGTACATGGAGAGACTTGGAGAGGTGAAAGGATTTTGGAACTGGCTACAGTCAGGTTCATTAGGCTGCACTCAAACTGATGTTTAGATAGCCATCTTCTAAGTCTAGCTTGCATTCCAAAGCAGTTCAGTTTCTGCTTTTGTGCAGTTGATGCTTAAGATAATAAACATGAAAGGTTCTGCATGGGGTCAGCCTGTTTCAGCATGGCAGATGCTGAGATAGAGCTAATGAGCACAGTCAGACCCTGCTCAATTCCGGCAGCACTCCTTTGAAATCCATCTGCTGTGCTTTACTGTTCTTCCCTGTCCACTGCAGGCACTTAATCTGACACTGTGCATTATACGTTCCCTGACGCAGAGCACTGGGAAACTCTTTGTTTACGTCTTTGCAGGGATGAGTGCATCCAGCCCAGCAGGATCCTGAGTTTAGCCATGATCTGGATTAATATCATACCCCTTACCCTTTTTTTTTTTTTTCCTAATCCCTTCATCCCTTCTCTCTTCCTTCTATGGGGGAACTTCCAGTTGCAGTTAAAGGCTAGTTTTCTCTCAGCTTAGGGGAAATTGGTGGAGTGTTTTTAGGTTGAATCCTGATGGTGCTTTCTTGTTACTTTGCTGATTAGGAAAGAAGAAACTAATTCTTGTGTCCACATTCTTAATTTGGAGGCAATCATTCAGGGATGAGGAAACAAGGAATTGAATAACTCACTGAATCTTGCAAGTATTCATTTGATGGTTATTGGTCAGGCAGTGTGATAATCCAGTTGTTGAGAGAGATTGACACCAGTTTCCATTGTTTTCATACCTGCATCAGTTTTGACACAGTGTTGAAAAGTTGTATCAGTAATTTAGGTGAATTAATGATAATATTCTAACAGTTTCAAACATGACTGCAAGCACAGCTCTTGCTGGTGGGGCAGACTGAGAGCTGGAAAGCTCTGTTTGGCAGAGGATGATGAGCGAGCACTGCAATCCCAGAGTGCAGTTTTGGCATAGCAGGTCTAAATGAACTGCATTTCATGTTCTTCACAAATCCTGCTCTCCAACCAATTCCTTGCTCTGTTGATTTCTCTTTCTGTTTTCACACTTCCTTGATTTCTTGCATGCAGTGACTTCAATGCCCTTGTCCAAAATCATAGTAAAGGCATGAGGAACTTAGCTTGATTCTTATTTTATTTGTGCAGCAATCTAATAATGAGGTTTTTCTTTGTTAACAAGATAAGCATTTGATCAAATCTTGAAAATAGACATAGGCTGTTTAACTGGTAATGTATTTCTCTTTCTGCATTAATTATGTTGTTTGTTATCACTTCAAGCTTTCTGTTCAGCATAGAAGAGAATGAGGCTTTTTAAAAGCAATTTTAGAATGAGATTTTTAGTGTTTCAGAATAGACTGAAAAATACTGTATTTGTGATTGCAGAAAGGTGATTTTTTTAAGGTGTTGCATGCCATACAACTCACTAGATATTGATACTGAAAATATTTTGAAAGGAAAGGGTGAAAGGAAAGCTCAAACCATTGTATAATGTACAGTATATGATGTGGTGTTTTTGGTGTTCCTGAAACATTAACCATTTAGCTATTTTAGGTTTTGGATATGAATATGGATGTTAGCAATGAAGTATCTTCTAAACTGGTCTTTGCCTGTGTGGTTTCAGGGACTCATGCATCTGTCTTTTTCCATTTATAAAACTTGCATTATTAGTCAGTAATGTGGGAAGCATATTTTTTGGTACAAAACCAGCATATTTTATGATTGTAGTTTGAGGTTTTCTTCAGTGATGCCTTCATATCTATGCAGCATTGAAAAGGGTATTCCTAAGACTGCCTAAGAAATTCTTGCCTTGCAAAAGCATCTTCCTGTGGGCACACAGAACTTGGATGGCATAACGCTAAGGCCTTTTCTTTTTTCTTTTTTTTTTAATATCTATTAGTGCAGCACTAATTGTAGCAGATACAGTCTCCACAGCATTGCTGTTTATTGATACTACTGTCAGCTCCTGATGTAGAACTGGAACTCTGTAACCAGGTCTTCCCTTTAAAGCAGAAAGATCTTTTTTATCCTCCAGTGTGAAGTTTTTGAACCTAGGTGGGGAATTTTCTTCAAACAGAAGTGCAGTCATAGCCCCTGAGAATGTGGCACACCTGAAGGCCTCATTTTCTCAGGTACTGTAAGGCTGCATAACCTGGCACCACTACCAAAAGTGATAGTCCCGTCTAGTCCTTTTGTTCAAACAACTCTTGTGTCAGTTCATTGCTTTCTGGGATTACAGTGAACCAGATGTGGGAGATTGACTTTTTTTTATTATTTTTTTTTCCCCCCACCTTGAGCAAATTTTACCAAGATCAGAACTTTCCTCCTCGTGCCTAATGGGGAGGGCAGCTCCAGTGTGGACCAGTTTCAGCCGCTACAGAGCAGCATCCCCAGTGGGATATGCCTTTGTCGTACATTTAGCGAACAGTTCCTGTATCTTTGTGCAGGTGAATCCATAAACTGTGCCCTTCAAGTATCAACTTAAGATAGTATTTCACATGCATTTTCACAATTTTGCAATAATGAAGTTCACCTTAACAGAATACTGAATTTGACACAAACACACAGATAAACCAAGGAAATGTGATCTCTTCTTTCCCTTTTAACTCTTCTTTTGTGGCATCTTTAGCCATCTTTGTTTCCCTACATGTACTTTCTTCCTTTTTCCAAGGAATATTTCCATCAGAAGTGTAAAAACTCTTCAGGTGTTATTTCTTCAGAGTGCATTTTGCTTAACGTTGTCACATGATTTGCAAGCTTTGCTTGGAGTGGTGGAGTGTTCAAAAAGAAGTCTAGTGAATGGGATCAAAGCCAGGCACTTCACAGTGAAGGTTGGAAGCTCCTAAGATTATTCAAATTTCTCTCTTTTCATTTTTTTCACTTTTCATTTGGGATAACAGGTAAGAATAATTAATCTGCATATCTAAGCAGCAAGTAAATGCTCTTAATTACTCTCTTCTACTTTTTGTGACAACTGAGCATGGTGGCAAAGACAGGAAGAACTGAAAGATGTCTATTAGGGAGTAGTTCAAGTTCTGTACTGAAGAGCACTCTGATCATAGTAGGACAAACACTGGCAGCACTGTGTCTGTATGACTGGGTAGAGGCATAATGCATTTCTCTGCATCTTAACTATTGCACTTTTTCTGGGCTCAGCCCTGTATGATACAGGTACTCCAGGGACATGGCTATGTTAAGATCTGGACCATCTCTTTCAGACTTGAAACTTGATTTCAGGTGACAAGAGTGTGCTTTGATGTGTAATATGATACATACAATTTCAAAACCCATGCTTCTTTCTTGCAGGTGGAGATGGAGCTTCTCTCCTAATCTGCTATGACAGTACTTTCTGTTAAGCTTTATATTCTGTTTACACTTCCTTTCCACTGAAAGCACAAGCTGAAATATTTTTGTGGTTTAAGAAAGGCTTTATTTTGCGGTTGCACAGCAGTAAGCATACACTTGGTGCTGTTACCTGCGGGAGCACACGCAGAAGCCATTAGGTATTGTGAGTTGCTGAAGATGAAAACAGCCCTTCAGGGAAACATCCTTTCTTCCCTTAAGCTGCATCTAATATTGCTCCTGCTTTTCTGCTGGAATGTGTGGCAGTGCTGCTTCCTCCTCAAACTCTGCTCTCAGATCACTCGTCATGATGCAGAATAAGGGCTGCTTTCTCAGACTTAGATTTTCAGTATTATGTGTAGGTGTTTATCTGTGAGTGATTCCAGAAGAAGAGAATTGTTGCTGTAGGGGGTTCTTAAAAATCACAATGCCACAGACAAAGGATTTTTTTTTTTTGTCCCCTCGTGTCCTTAAATTCCCTTCAAAGTCAAGTGTGTCTAAAATATGATAAATTAAGAGGAATTGACACCTGTGGATTTAAATGTTTGAGTTTTTATCAATATTTGCTATGTTTCTCCGTGTGTGTATGTACTTTTTTTTTTAACCTGCAGAATTATCAGTAACTATTTTGTTCTGTTTCTGTAGATTGAAAGTAGCTTTAATCTGGCACTGATGATAGTGACAAAAATATTTCAGTCTTAATGACTTTAATGTTCAATACACAATTTACACTGTTACTGCTTGTCTTCAGCCTGTTGGGTCAGTGGGAAAATATTTTTTTTTAGTGATCTTAAAGGAATGTTATTCATTTGTATCATAATACACTGGATGTAGCATTCATAGTTTAACCATAAGGGTTTTATTCTCGTAACGGGCTGTAATGTTTATGTGTTGCTTTATCTCTTGCAGATCTAGAAATGGCGATTGCATATTGGAATTTAGTCTTGTCAGGAAGGTTTAAATTTCTAGATCTTTGGAATAAATTTTTGTTGGTAAGTATGTACTGTATTCCTTACTGCCTGTCTTAGTCTGTAATATTCTGGCTGCTGTAGGCTGTGTGCTTTCAAAAAGAAAAAATAAAAGGGATATCTGAATATTTCCTTCCAACTTTTTCCTTTTTGAAAACTGATATAAAATAGTCTTAAATCAAGCCAAATTAAACCTTCTCTATATAATTTTCTAGTTGAGAAGAATGCAAAAGAATGTAGCAAAGCAACAGAGTATTCTGCTTGCTTGGTCCTGTATCCTCCTACTTATGAAAGTTTCTGCATGAAAGGAGGCTGTGATTGGAGACTCAGCTGATGCTGTCTTTATTCTCAAGACAGCTGTGATTATTGTCAACCCTGTATTTTACCATGCTCTGACTTTTGTAGTATTAATGCATAAATACAGTCTTTTTAAGTCAGTCATAACAGAATTGATAGTGAACTTTACAGACTTTGAATTTTAATCAAAAAGTTTTTGCCTGAGTAATTAATTGACTAATTTTTTCAGCTAATGGTTTTGAACTGATCTTGACAGTTTTCTTATTACTAGTGCAGTTCTGTGGGCAGTGGAGTAAAGATGCATAAATTACACCTTAGAAGTTGAAAAATATTCATATAAAAGATCTGTTTCGCTCATCCATGTTTCTACATTTGCATTTCTATGTAATTACAAGAAAAAGGTTACATAATGTATAATTTATCTCGAGTTTTTTAATTTCAATTTATTTTTTTTACCTGTAGTTTAGGAGAGATAAGAAGTCTTTCTGCATTTTTGTCCCTCAGTGCTTAGTAGGGGAAGTGTACACTTCTTGAAATATTTTCCTGAAGTTTTTTCTAAAATTTTAGGCAGTATATTTATTTGAATTACTGAAAAACATACCAGTTTCATCAACTGCCTTAATACACTCACCACTTCTAAATTCACATCTATAGATGTAACTGAAGAAAAATCAGCAAGTTTTTTTCCCCACTTTGCTTTGTGATCAAGTTTGTTACAGCAGACTGTTCTGTGGATCTCTACTTCAAGTAATAATCTAAGTGAACTGGTATAAAGTGTGTTACTTCAGAAGAAATATTTGACCTGAATGTTTACTTCAGAAGAAATGTTTAAATTAAAAGATTTCAACCTAGAAAAGAAGCAAGCCAGGACTTTTTCGGGTGTTTTCAGGGTTATTGGTTATTTGTTAAGATAAGGAAGAGGAAGAAATGTTTGTAAAATGTGTTTTTCTGTGTATGTCAATATAAAATACTACTGTGGAATTCAAACGTAATTCGGATTGAACAGTACTGTTTTTCCTCCATTACAGGAACATCATAAAAGATCAATTCCAAAAGATACTTGGAATCTTCTGTTAGACTTTGGAAATATGATTGCAGATGACATGTCCAACTACGATGAAGAAGGTAAGCAGTATATCCTGAATATCTTAAAGTGGTGCAGCAGAATTAAAATATTGCTATAAACAAACACAAGATGATGTTGCTACCTCCTGTCTTAATTTGTTTATCCTTATAGTTTCAGCTGCAAGTACAGTGTCGTGCTTGTTGCTAAAATAGTAATGATAAGGTTTACTGTAAATAGAAGTAAAACATACTGTCATGCTGTGATATAGCACATTATTTGAACATGTTATGCTACAAATCTCTCAGTGAAACCAAAGGGTTTGTACAAAATTTTTGATAACCTAAAAGCAGTTTACACTCTGTTACTAATTCTGTTTTGGAATGTGTACAGAAGTATGTCCTAAGATATGAATAGCTCTAATAAGAATGCCATGGTTTTGCTATTAACTATTGTTTGTATTTGTAGTGTGGATTTTTGTGCTTTCAATACATTTTGTCTGTCTTAAGAACTATTCCTGCAAGAAGAGATTCAAATGTTGAATTTATTAGTTAGATGCTTTTTCCAAGTCCTCTAGCATCTCATGTGTGTTAAAACTAGGCTAGGCCAGAAGTGTCAAGGTGAGCTTCTGATTCTTTGTATTTAAAGACTACACCAATTTATTGCTGATTATAACAGATTAATTTCTGAATTGCTTGACTTCTCTTTAGGAGCGTGGCCTGTTCTAATAGATGATTTTGTGGAATATGCACGACCAATAGTCACAGGAGCAAAACGTAAAACTTCCTAACCCCAGACTTGTCAATATGGACTAAACATGCTCTCTGAACTGCATTGGGTGATGAAGATTTGTTAACTGAAAACTGCACACATTGTTGCTGGATTCAGTGGTCGTGATCACATTCTGCAGACAAAACTGAAATTCTTCCTTTCTGCCTAAAGACAATGATGGCTGACTTGTGGACACTTCAAGAACGAACTCAGAAGATAGTCCAGGCTGTTTGTAGGCTATTGGCTTCAATTATTGTACTGGTTGTATCATATAGGATGTAGATTTTGCATGACTTTATACTTTGGAGAAGTTTAACTAGAGGCCATTTTATTAAAGTTTTGACAGCACAGCATGCCATTCAGTTTATGATCCAAAGTGAACACCAGCAGTTACATAAATAAATATGTACATAAATAAATATTGTACTTATATTAAAAGCAGTATTTGTGGTATATAAATTAAATCCCTAAATAAAATTTACGCAGTATGTTGTATTTTTATAAAAGTTAGTTCCATGGATCTGTCCTAGTATGGAATTGTAACAAAACAAAAACAAACAAACAAAACACTTACGCTTTTTTTTTTCACTTGTTCCCAAAATTTTAAATTTGTGTTTTAAGTCCTAGATGTGTAGACTCATATATCCTTCCTTTTGTTTTCTCCCAGTGAGACTAACTTGCTCATTATTCTTCTTGAAGTGCTTGGACGTGTAGCAGTAGCATTGCTGAGGACAGGCTGCTGCTCTGTGCTATGTTGCAACTCCACCTTTTTTTATTAACCATTTTAAAGTAGGCATTAAACAACCAAAGATGCTTTTATAATTCGTGTTTGAATATCATAGTTCAGTTATGTGTTTTGTTTATTTTTAGTAAGGAATTGGTGGAACATGGATTTTATTTGTAGCTTGAAACATACCATAAATTCTAGCTAAATGCAACGTAGTTAAAAATGCAATTCCTGGCACTTCTCATGGAAAATATATGTGAGCAAGCCCAAAGACTTAACTAGTTGGCTTCCATGTTGGAGAAATAGCTAGGGATAAGGAGACTTTATATTAATGATTATAAGTATTCATGCCTCTGCATGTATTGTGCATTTGATTTTATTTATTTAAGGAGGAGAGGGGGAAAAGTAAATTGATGCAGTTTCAGTGCTGATGGAATTGGACCAGTTTTCACAAAATCTGAATTTGTTCAGTCATTTGTTTCTCCCCTTGTGCCAGTCATTGATTATAAAGTGTACAGAGGTCAGTTTCCTCTTCATCAAAAGTGTCTTCCACTGTCTAAGCACAAAGAAGTTTTATCAGAAACTATTCAGCACATCTTCACACAGGGCTCTTTCAAATGCTACCTCATCAAAATGAGTTTGTCATAGCCACTGTAAAAATTTGTTAAAATGAAGAGTTGCTAAAGAGTGTGTACATGTGTACAGCTATGATCAATATATTTTCTTTAATCAGAGCTGAATAGATGTAAGAATTTTGAAGAAAATAGTGCATTAAGTTACATAAATTATATCTGTTTGAATCACATCAGACCACTTAAGTATTGCATGACAGCATACTACTCTATTTTGTAGTTGCAAGGGTATAAAAGCTTGCAATATTCTCTTAGACTCTAATATTTAGAGTTTTATACAAATAGCTTTCATTTATGTCGATGTAACCTGCAAGAACAAATGTACATGTTGCATACAGAGATTGCCTTCATTCTTCCACTTGAGAGAATTTCAGTTGTGCATGATGTTTAAAAAGCAGGATTAGGGCAAATTTGAACAAATTAGCAAGTTTTCTCTTGGTAAGAGTATAGCAAGCAAGTTACAAATGCCCAGTGAGCGATTTATTAGTAGTAGTAGTACTTTTTTTTGCCCTTTCAGGGCAGCCACCAGGTGTCAGTGTCCCAGCCAGCAGCTGCCTCCTCCTGTGTAGAGTTAGCCAGGAAACCTAAGCCAAATCATTATTTTCTGACTGCATCTTTTAGAGAGGCATTTGTGTGCATAACTTCTACAGCAGTCAAGGGGGATCAAAAAGTAGTATTGCCCTCTTTTTCATGGATTTGATTGATCTATGTTTCCATCCCAAAACAAACCATTGCTGTATCAGTCCCATAGGGTTTGGCAAATGTGTAGCATCTTATAGCATAAGTGCATTTACCTAGCCAAAAGTGGTGGAATGCTTGTTAGTCACACAATTGCCACTTAAAATACATAGCTGTAATATAACTGCACAGAAGTACTTTAATCTGTCAGTATGTGATGTAACTGAAGTTTCATAGTGCTAGAGCTCGTGAAACATTTGCTCATGCTGAGAGTTCCTTCAGTCTGATGAACCTTCTACCTTTTTAAATAAATAGAGCATAAAAAATGCATGGGGACTGAGGTTTTTTTTGCCTTGTTAATCTGAGTAAGAGGGAAGGTGCTTAGCACAATAATCAGTTTCTATATATATACTTTTACTCACTCTTAAGCCTCATTCCTGTGAGGATCCTTCATGGGAGACACCTTCTAACCCATGAAGAGTGGGTAAAATACCCGAAGAGAGGAGTTGCTCCTGATCAGCCAGGTGATAGTGCTCTTCACCCCTTCCGAGGTGTAGTGCTCTTTTTCTTGTTCTTCCTGGTTTTCTATCAATTTGAAGCCATGTATGCTTTTTACATTTCCATACATAATAGCATGGAGTAACCCCTTCATACTTGAACATAAAAAATAAAAATAAATTGCTTTCAAATTATGAGTTTCTTATGTATTTTAATAATTATCTGCTGTTCCATTTTACAGGGTACTCTGACTCACTTTTTGAGTAAGCTGATACAGCGGTAACACCTAGGCTGATCAGTTTATAATCATAAATGGTACAGATGTCTTCAAGTTGTTCAGTGCATACAGTATTACTTCACAGATATGCTGTATGTATTTTTAAACTTGGTGCCAAGTTGTTTGGTTTTACATCCTCGAGTGTTTGAAACTGAGCCATAGGATTTGTACTTGCCAATTCTAAATTTAAATGTAATTTATCATGTGTGTCATGCCAAGGAGAGCAAACCTGCAGGCATCTGCTCATTCAATGCACCTGGGAGATTTGCTGCTGAGTAAGCTGTACGTGTGTAAATTTTGTGGCAATGGAAAAAGGAATAAATGGACTGTCAACATAAAGGATTGAAACCGGTCATGTGAGAAGTCTGTATGGTTTTTGTCAGGTTTCTGCTTTGAAAGTCTTGGAAAGGCCAGTGGGTTTTTTGTCATCTGGTTCATTTATTAAGATTCTTGCATTATTATACCATTAGCCAGAAGAGGGCAAGGATGTAACTCAATTTTTTATTAGCTAATAATAAATGTTTGGTTTCCTCATCTGTGCCCCCTTTAAGCTTTTAAGAAGCTTGATGTGTTTAGCTGCAGTGCTGTATTCACTACATGTATCTACTAGTGACCAAACTCTGCAATTTGTGTCATTAGTTGGGACTGGCAATGGGAGGTGTAGTTGCAGGCAAAGTGTTGCTCAGTCCTGGCTCTGAGCTCTGTAGGAGCAGCAACGTGCTCAGAAGTCTGTGCAAAGACCTTCAGAGGTGTGTATTCACCTGTCATTAGTTCTCTTCTGAAAGTTTAAATCAAAATAAGTAAGTTGTCCTCCATCCTCTCCCAGTTGCCATCCCTCTCTGGTCCTTTCACCAACCACTGCCTGCTTTGGTGTCGTTGTAATCCTTTTGTTGTCTGTTTCCTGTAACAATGAAGACTTCTGATGCTGATACTTGAACCACCACAAGCTCTTCTCCTTGCAGGTGTTAGCACCAGTAGCTTCCCTCAGCTGATGCCAACCAGCACCTGGCTCACCAAAAGTCACAAGTCCCTTATGAATGAGAAAATGTGGAACCTTTTTAAAACCGTGAACATGTTCAGCAAAACATGTTTTCTGATCTTTTCAGTATGTACAGTATGCTGGGTAGAATTAGGTGAGGATGACACACCTCTAAAATTAACTTTTTTGTTCTCAGCTGTTGACAGAGGGATCTGCAACCACAGCTGCCTCTTCAACCCCATGGAGAAAAGACTGTATTTCAGACAGAAGGGTGCAGCGTTCACCTCTTAATGAGAAAGGCTGGGGAAGCTCAGGGGCATCCAAATTTTGCTTGAGTGTTGGGATACTTCCTTTTGTTGGTGCATATACTTGACAAATTCCTTTCTGGTTTTTCTTGTGCCTCCTTTTCCAAGCAGTGACATACTCTGTTGTTCAGCAAACTCTATAGGCTGCATGTCATGACCACAGCTTTCTGTCAAGAGTGCAAAGAAGAAAGAAGTCCATGCTGTGGTGTTATAAGGATCCTTTTAGTTTTAAGGCAGTGGTGTAAAGCTGTATGAAAATTATTCATCTCCATTATTAAAGAACTGAGTAAAACCAGTCTCTTTTTTCCTGGATCTCAATGAATGTGTTTAAAGGAATGATCCTGTTGATAAAGTAAAATCCTTCAATAGTTGTAAAGATGGCAACTCTAACAGAAGTCTGATAACCATCTGGTATCAACCCTACTTTTCCAGGGTGTGGCTCTGTGTCCTTTGGATGGGTGGACTTGGAATTAAGAGCATTTCTCTGCTGAGTGTCTTTGAATGGCAGAAGTATCATTCACCCATGGGTGAAGCATTTGGGGTGTAGCTGTCTTCTTTTAGCTTGAAAAAGGGCTTGTGCAGGCACAGCACTCTCAGCCCATGGTCCATTTCCCAGTTCATTTGTTCAAAGACCTCAGTGCCTGTACAGCACAGGAGCCCTCTCCTGTGTGTTGGAGACCATGGATGCAGAGCCCCCCAGGTGGAGGAGGCAGGAGCAGCCACCTCTGCCAGAGCTGTGCTTTCATGTTCTCATGTCATGTTCCAAACACAGTTAAACAGTGCAATGCCACCAACTTGGGCAAGCCTTTGCTCTGCCCAGCCTTCCCATTCCTGTTTTAATGGATTATCCCCATCTGACAACAGTCATGTGTACACTAATGAAAAGACACCAAAGCTGCATTTTTATATGGCTTACCAAATATTTTTGACAGCCCTGTTTGTTTGGGTTTTTTCCCCTATTGTGAATACTTCTCCATTTTAATGGAGTTACTTTCTTTTGTCTCCGTTTAAGACAAGTACGTGTGGTATTTTACAAATAATTAGCTCCTTTGTGGGGAGTAGGGATAGTTATTACTATCTAGCCTACCTCTGCCCAGAAAGGTCACAGTAGTTGGAAGTACCACATGAAAAGGACATCACATGTAATTAACAAATTAAATACAAAAATTTTTGTTACATGTTCTGTTTTGCAGAGTTGAAAAACAACTTCTCTGAAAATTTCTCTGGGTTTTTATTATATCCATATTTCTGAAGCCAAAGATTTTATTCCTGATTTGAGCTGTGTTATGAGCAACTAAGTGTGTGTGCAACAGGGTGAAGTCCACAGGAGGTAAAAGGGCAGTGCAACTGCCAGCCACATTCAGAAGGAGAAGATAAATGGAAAACTAAGAATAGCTTTGCCCATTTTCAGGAAGGAACCTTCCATCTGATGAGGCCCTTATAGCTCACCACAGTGTCTCAGCAGGTGATTTCTGCTGCCCTTGCTTTGCAAGTTCAAATTCCCACATGCCTCCGAATTGTGATGCTATGCAGGAACAGAGAACAGGTGGGTGCCCCAGAAGGGTGGATGGACCTGTAACAGAGACATCAATGTCACTGCTTCTGCCTGGTGTGGTTCTGTCCACTGTCCTGGCCTTGGTTTTCTGTCTTGAGTGTTTGCTTTCGGACACATGGAACCCAAGATAACTCGCAGTGCAGAGGGGACTCTGAGATTACCTCCATGTTGCATAAATGCCCTGGCTGTGGGAGATGGTGCTTATTCCCACAGCCACGCAGGGCACAGGGGCTGGCAGCCTCACTGCTTGTGGCAAGCCAGCTCTGGAGGAGACTGGTTATGGACACACTGTAGGACTCTTGGCCCTGCCTAGCTTGCAATCCCTACATGATGCCTCTGGCATCCTAAGGTATAATTGCTCTTTCTCCCCGCACCCCGCCCCGCACCCCCCACTTTTTCATGGTAGAGATGTTGCTTTCTAGCAATGAAGACACTCTCAGTGTTCTTAATACTCAGAACTTTTGTTAACCAAGTCCCAGTCTTTAAAACCACTGTGTACTAACAGAGGCTACTTCCACCACTAGGGCTCCTTATTTCTTCTAACATAGAACAGGCATGGCAATGCTTCTCTGTGTCCTGAAACTGCAGTTAAGTACAGTGATACTTCTACACATGTCAATAACTCAGACCGTGATTAAGTGCTTATTGCTTTTGGTGCTAGGAGGATGCATGCTTTACATTGCTGGCCTTTTCCATCTAAATAACAATCATTACTGCTCTCTAGAAAAAATCAAAGAAAAGCAAAAAACTTTCCCCAGGCATCCTTTATCAAAATTACAGCCAAGTCAATCAAAGCTTTCTGTTTGTTTACCTAAGTTTATATTTATATTTATAGTTGTATTTCCATCTGTAAAGTAGTAGTAATGTGTGAGTCTTTAGGACTTTCTTAGACTCACAGGATGCCATTTAAATACAGCTTTCAAAATAGTTTCCTTCCAGAGTCTAAGTGTGTGCTGCATCTTTGCCAGGGAGTAAGGCATGGAATTGAAGTTGGTGTTTTGGTCAGTGTTTATCCAGCGGTGCAGTGAATTATCAGAACATTCTTGTACTAGGTGGAACAGATCAAAAAAGCTGTTAATAAAGTATCATCACAGGGCATAGTTCGAAATGGGAGAGGTCATCTTCATTTGACTAAATTCCTTGCTGCTTAATCCCTCATTCTAGTGTGCGGAGAGTCTGAAAAACTGCCTTTATAACAGGCTTTCCTTCTGACTGGTCCCTGAGAGAGAGGTTGACTTCTGCATATCAGAAATGGGCAGGAGAAAAAATATTAATTTACAAGTTATTGAATAAATAAGCACCCCTGTGGAGGCATCTGTTTTTCTGGGTATAGAGTTACTTCTGCTGGGTAGGGCTAAGGATCTCCTGGCTTGCTTTAAGCTGGGTTGCAGAATCAAGGCTTTTGCAGGTCTGCTCTTACAGTTTCATTAAACAAAGCCTCTGCAAAATCCCTGGGTTATGAAATATTTCCTCTCCGTTGGGTCCCGGACAAGAGATGGCATCTGCAGAGCCAGAAAAGGAAGTCCTTGCCTTATAGAGAGCACTCTCGGTGTGACACAATGGCTGATATAAAGTGTCAGGGGAACTGAGTCGAAGGCAAAGGAACAAAGGAAGATCAAGATTCGGTGGCTGTCTTGGGCAAGAGGAAAGTGGAAAGTGTCTCAGGGATGGATAAATTTAAGGCTGCGCTCGTGCTTGCTGGGGTAGGGGATGCTCTCGGTTATCGCAATTTCTCCCGAGAAAACAATGCCTTAGGTGCAAAAATCCAGCAGGAGCTGAAGGAAATTGGAGGGCTGGAGAACCTGGTGCTCTCTTCCGACAAGTGGCCAGTAAGTGACAACACGCTCATGCACATGGCTACAGCTGAGGCTGTCATCACAGGTAGGTATGGCGGGACTAGCAAACAGTCTGGAGAGGAACTGAACTGTCGAGGTGTTGCGTTTCTTAGAATAAGCCTGATTGCTGGGGAAGTCAGGAGAAAGCATGTCAGAAATGCTGTTTATGTGAACGTTAATATGCATTAGTTTGGCTCCTCCATGGGCACAATCCTGTGACCATCACACAAACTGGCAAGTCAGGATTTCTGGAGTGAAGGTGCTCTCCCGATATTTTCCCTAGCTATATACAGTCAGTTCAATCTTAAAGACTAAAATAACGCATGTCCAGCATAACAAAGATAATTACTAAGTATGTAATCTGTATGCTGGAATACATCAGGGAATAATATAGCCACTAGAGATTCTTCTCTAAAAGATAAGATCTCTTCTAAGTGCATTTTTAACATGTCTGTGTCCAGAACTCCAGGCTGGAGTAGAGTTACCTTAGTACCTCTTTCAGGCTAAAAACAGCAGTGCTGTCTCCTCTTTGCTGCTCCTCAGACAAAGGGCTGCACCAGAAAAAGTATTGTTTGCTTTATAAGAGGAGGTCCATGTCTTTAGTCCAAAAAGTATTCTAACATACTATGCTTGTAATAAAGTCTGTCAGAATAGCGGAAGTTATTAAGCTATGCCTTCTAAAATCACAGTTGGTCTTCTTCTTAAGGCAGGGATAGTCTTTTTAAGATATGACAGTATTTGCATTTACACTATACCCATCAACCTAGAGCTTTCTGAGACTGTCAATATTGCAGAAAGTACACCAGAAGTCAGTGACCTCTTAGCAGTATTTTGCCTCTTCAGAATTAATCAATTTTTTTTAATATCTCAGTTAAAATATTCTAATTTTTCTTAAAACTCGTAACACTGCATAAATACCAGTAACAGAAGCTCACAATGTAGATAAGTATTCTTCACATCAATGAAATTTCCCTGGTGCTCCTGTTTCACTGCTTTATCTGCCTGCTTCCAGTGTGCTCTAAATTTAGTACATACAGATCAGTTGAAGAGTGTGTTGGGCACTTCATACTTGGCTATTAGCTAACCAATGGTTTAAGGGGTAGCTAATACACTAAAGATAAGGGCAAGATGTCAGCCTATCAAGAAAAAAGATGACTAGCATATTTCTGAATATAGGCTATGATTAAAAACATATCATATGTTTTTTGCTTATTGAACTCTCTAAAACCATAACTTCTGGGTAATCAAGCCAGTTAGACTAACAGTAAAATAAAAAATAATTTTTTAAATTAAATATAGCAGGAGGACCGTGGCTCTAAAAAAAAGTTTCAGCTACAATACCCATTGGTAATGTTTGTCCTACACTCTCATTTTTTTGGCCTGATCAAACATTTTAAAAAGATTCTTTCACAGTCTGGAGAGAAAACAGCAAGATGAAGTGGGGAATTTTAGTAAGAAATATGCATTTCACAGTAGCATTGGTGAACAGGAGAAAACGAGTCCTTCTCTCTGCTTCCCACGAGGGAAACAAGAACTGCTCCTGCCTGCAGCAGTGTCTCCTCCTGGCAGGGGGAATGCAAAAGGGCTCCAGGACTTGCTCCTGGCCTAGTCTGTGTGCCAAATCAACCACGTCAACAGAGTGAAGCTAAAGAGGGTGAGCATGGTCCATGAGGCTGAAGGCAGCTGCCACCAGCCCTGGGGACCTGCATTCCTCATGCAGTGGGGAGTCAGCCCTCACTGCCATGGAGACTGAGATTTTAAAGAATATATTGGGTGTCTGGAACATTAACAAAAAAAGAAGCAGTAAAAATATCCCTGCCACTCACTGCCCTGCTCCCTGTATGTCCACAGCATCCCCTGGATGCATGCCTGCAGGCAATTACAGGATGCTTGCAGGCTGGGACAAACTGTCCAGGGCTTAGGCTTGCCATGTTATCCCATCGTTGGGGCAGTGCCCTCAGGGCAGCTCCCAGCCTGAGGCTGTAGCAGCAGCCAAGTGTGAGGTGGAGGTTTGTGTTAAGGGAAAAGGCAGTTCTCACCTGGAGAAGGGATTTTGGTCAGCACCTTGCTGGCTGCAAGGAGGACATCCCAGAAGGGTCATGGTCAGAAGCAGTTGGGACTGTGGGTTCTGCTGCAGACAGAGCTGGTGCTCCCCAAATCCACCATGTGCACAGACTGAAAGGTTGATCTGACAATGGGATAAACAAAACATCCGCTTCAGCAGGAATCTGCCCCATATGGGAAGAATAAGAACAGCATCATCAAACCCAGGGGAACCTTTCCTCTCTGACTTACACAGAGGTTATAAAAAAATAAGGATTCATTTCTAAAGAAAGGATCTGTCCTATTGAGACAGCAGCCTGGCACCAGCTGTGGGGATCATGGTGAGCTTGAGCAGCCCAGAGGTGCTGGACCACAGGGACTATGGCTTTGGGGACAAGGTTTCTGCAGGAACTGCCAGACAGTAAATCCTTCTCCTGGCTCCCATCTGGGTAAACTGTTACACCTGACTCCTAAATCTGGAAAGAGCTGGCAGCTTGAAAGTGTCTTGTTTCTTTAGGATTGTGTGTGGGATGGCCAGTGTAACTGGTAGGGCATTACTTTATGTGAAAGGAGGGGAATCTTTGTTCTTCCCTTCATCTTCTTTATTTGCCTGCCTGCATAACTGGTACTTCAGAGTGTCTCTGGCTTCTGGGACTCCAAACTTTCTCTTAAATTAAACTGCTTCTGTGGATTTCAAGAATTCACCATCTCTGATAAAGATATTTTTAGAACTTCCCCTGCTGTATTATTCAACTTGTGCATCAAACCAAGTATTAAATGGAGTTTCTCTAAGTACATAGAAAATACAGAAGTGGATAAATCCCTTTGGCCTCCTCTGTTCCCACTGATTAAACAGCTGTAATAGATGCCAGTGGAAGGTTTTCTTTGACAAGAGCCAAAGGCAGGACTCTTCAAGCCCAACAACACCAGTCAAGAGAAGCAGCTATTCTGAAGAAACTGTATTTTTAACAGGGGGAAGGTTCCTCCCGAGACAGAACTGTAGGACTTGGTAAAAACAATCTATGAATAAATATTGTTAGTGAACTTATTACAGAGAGAAATGTATCTGCTGGAAATGCTACAGACTGTAGGGATTTACTACTCTTACTGATCTTTATAATATTTTTTATAAAACCTCAGTGTTCTTGGTACTGTACTAGCATAAGATATTGGGATCCCTTCATGAAAGACCTATAAACTTTAGACAAAATACATGTAAAATACAGACAGAAAAAAGGAGGTCACTAATTTGCTTTTGTGTTTAGTTATACTACCTCTTAAAGTAATTCTATAATGTGGTAATTTAAAAAAACCCCTAGGCTTTCATTTTTCAATTGGATTCACACCTGCAAAGGCAGGACCCAGCCAGGGCTGGCTTCTCCCAGTCCAATGGCAGCCACGCTCTCACCTGACAGCTGGACACCTCTGTAATTACTTTGCACTTTGCTTAAATAGAGGCCTTTAGCAGCTACTGCTGATTGACAGAATGCCTTCATCCTTCCATTTAAAGGAATTAAAATGGAAAGGAACTGAGGGAAGGATGGGAACTAAGAGTCAAGACCAGTCTCCCTCTGTCCCTCTCTCATGGTGTGTAAGAATGTGCTGACAGTGGCGCCAGAAATGTGACTTGGTGTATTGGAAGTGGAAACAGGAATATTTCTTAATTGCACAGTGAGCTTACTCGCGTGTTTTCCGTGCTCTCTTGCTCTTCTGCCTTCCCACAACAGCCTTCTCTTCCCCCTTCTGAGCAGATTACTGGTGTTTGGAAGACCTGTACCGGGAGCTGGTGAAACGCTACGTGGACGCTATCGACAAGCTCTCGGGCAGGCGGCCAGACCCCGCCACCATCGAAGGCTGTAGGGAACTGAAACCAGACAACTACCTGCTCGCCTGGCACACGCCGTTCAATGAGAAGGGTACGGCACTGCCTTCCTTTTATAGCTCCTGGATGGAATAATGCATGCTCTCAGTGTTTGTGACTGTATGGAAATTGTTTCCTTTTCCCCCCCGACATCAAAGGCCACTACCCCTGAAACGTTTCCATGTTTGCCTGAGGATGGCAAGAGATCTGCCAAGAATTCCTTCTGTAGGGCACTGTGTCCTCTCATAAACGAACCCCTCCCTCTTTAACATCTATTTAAAGAGACTTTGTCCTTGGCTCTGTGCCTCAGGATCCAGATCTTTGTCCTTGAGTTTAACAGTTATTTTAAGAAATATTTTCTGCCATTTTTCATTTAAACATTTGTAGACTTGGATCTTTTCAGTGATACCAGATCTTAAACAAAATGCCAAGCCTGTAAATTACTCTAAGCACCAACACATTTACTGGAGGAAAAGCAGAGACTTTTCTCCAGTTGGCTGCCCTCCTAACAACTATGACTGTTTTCCTGATAATCCCTAATATTCCTAGCCTGGTTTACCTACCCCTCACCCTCTCTTTCTCTCTGTTTATGATCATTTACTTTTACAATGGACAGAATTTCCATTTCAAGTTAAACAATGCGTGTGCAGCTGTATGCACAACACATATGCATCCGGTGAGATTAATCTTGAAAGCCTGGAGAGGCACCACACCATCAGAGGAGGCAGACCCAGGCAGCCATGCAACGGTGGCAGCTCCCACAGACGCTGTGCTGCGTTGGGGTGATGCTCTGTCACTGCACTACGTATCAGCATCGCTCAGCGTAACTGCAGATTGATGCAACACCGAGGCAAAGAGCCAGTGGCACAATGCCATGGCTATTTCTGGGTCTCTGCAGTCAGTTTTCTCTGACACAAAAAGCATCTCTCACTCATCCCCCACTCCTTACAACAGCTGCTGGGAGAGAAATGGGTGTATTCTGCCCACCCTGTTACCAGCCGGTCAGATTTGAGAAAGTGCTCCCTTGGGAGTTGTCACATGTTTTCTGATTGGCAGCAGATAAAATTTCATCAAAATAATTGTGGGAGTTGCCACTGGCCCCAAGCAGCTCTCAGCATTTCTCAACACACAGTTGAGCGTTGCTGCATTAGAGCTACGTCTCTTCTTTTAGTCTTTCTCCTCCCCAGCTGTCCATGGTGAACTGTCTGCTTTGGGGTACTCTGGGCTAGAAGGATCTAAAATGAATTCCTGCTTTGAGACTTGACAGCTAAAAGCCACTTTCTCCATCTGGTCTGACAAATAATCATCCTGAACATCTCAAGAAGTCCTTTTTTTTCAGCCTGAGAGAAAAAGAACTAGTGACCTGAGGTGGAGATGTCTACGAGACCTGACACTGCTATAGACATAATTAACTTTTAATTGAATTTTCACAAAATTCTTCTTGAGGCAAAAACATGCCACAGGCAATGAATGCCTAGCATTGAATGCCTGGCAATCAGATTGTATTTTGAATGAACTGGAATCAAAAGGCTGATTTGCTGTGGTTGTTCTATCTTATCTTGCTTCTAGCAATAATTCATGTGCCTGCTTTTATGGACCAGTGAAATCTTATCTTAGGTAATTTTGTATTACTTGTATGATGCTTCTCTGTTCAAATTCTTGTGTGTGTGGTCAGCAAACTGGATTCCTAAGTCAAACTGCCCTCTGTGTCTCTTTGCCACTTCATGTCATGCCCATTGCCACACTCGTTGCAGAGGTACCTGGATTATGCTACAGGCTGATGAGATTCCTGTGACCACCAGGAGACCTGCCCAGTACTGTCTAATACCTTCCATTTTAAGAGCTTGTTTACAATTTACAACATTGATAAGCGCAAGGCTAAAATTCTCACCATTAAGTGTTTGCCTCTGTTTGTCGGTCAGTCTTTGTTTAAGGTTTTGATGCAGATGAGTCTGCTGTTTCTGAGACTTGGTACAAATGATGTGATCCCTTGCCAATACTTCAAATTGTTCAGAAGAGAATCATTGATGCTGTAGAGCTGGAACCGATATCTGAGTAAGGCATTACCCCTTGAGCCAGAGATTTTGGAGCCACTGCAAAAGGCCAGCCAAGTGGCAGGTCAAATAGCTTAGCTCTACCTGTATCATGAATTTCAGGCTGAGGCTGCAGCATCCAAGCAGGCCTTTATTTGCAACTATGAAAGCAACTGCAGGGTTTTCTAGAAGTACTTGAGAACAGTGCCCTTTTGCTGTTGATATTGGCAGAGGAGCATGAAGGGAAAGTGTGAGTTAAATGCAGAAAGGTAAAGGGAAACAAATCAAGAGAGGGACAAGCTGCAGATGCGCAGGAGATAAAGGTGCCAGGTTTAAGTTCTCATGCAGAATGGTCTTTAGTCACAAAATACACATCCTCTTTAGGGCTTAGCAGCCATTACCCTAATCTTTGTTATTCTACAGATGTAGAGTGAAGAAAAGCACGGAGAGGTATTATGTACTAAAAGAGAATAATGTACTATATGAATGACAATGAAGTAATAAGAGGTGTCACCACAGTTTTTGTGACCTCTGTGGTTCATCATGTCAACAAACTATCTGGAAATGTAAGTGCATAGCAGGTCAACAAAGTCAAAAATAATATGATGCAGAGTTGTAAAAGATGCTCATAGTGATGCATAACTGTGTGGCACAGCAGCAGAACCAAGCAGAACGAAGATAAGTGAGAAGTCATATATGAGGGAGTGGGAAATCCTAATTTAATATGCATAGATGCAGTTGCTTATTAGATTCTATTCAGGGAAGGGATTGTGGAACTATAATAGTTCTACAGGAACATAATTTCTGTGCTACATAAGAGCCAGAAGTAATTAGACTGTTAGAAATGACCATAAAAGGAACAGACAACAAAATACAAAATGGGTTTACACCACTCTATAAATCCATAGTCACTGTTTCTTCATTACTGTACATGATCTGGTCCTTCCCTCCTGCCACAAGGACGAAAGACAACTAGAAAGGATATGAGGAAGGATGGTTGGATTAGTAAAAAACTACTTCCAAGGGCTGTGATGTCTGAGACATTAGAATAGAGAGCTGTCAAGTCCTAAATAACTGGAAAACATGAATAGGAACAGCAAAAACTCACTGTCTCCTCCAGGACAGCAACTAGAGACTTCAAATGAAACTCATGAGCTCAAAGCCAGCAAAAGGAAGGACTTCTTCACACAACACCTCATTAGGCTGCATAACTCTTTTCCAATTCCAATTTGCAGATGCTACAGTTCACCTGAGTTCAAAAAAGAGCTGGGCAAGTTCATCCAAAGGAAATCTTTCAAAGGTTATTAAGCAGAAGAATGAATAGTCAGCTGCCTCCTAGATCGGGGAGAAAGTTGTCAGCAGCTTAGTTAGTACAAAAGGTCATCGTACTTTTCTTTTACTCTTTATTAAGCATCCTCTTCATTGGCCACTGTCAGGCATGATAAGTTGGATTGACCTTTGGTCTGACCATGAAGGACAGTCCTTATGTTCTTACACGTGTCTCCCCTGTTGCTTGGAGTAGTCTCGGAGTCCCTTACATCTTTGATTCAATTGGTAAATACTGGGACATGGGAGCTAACAGCTGCTCATCACCCAAAGCCTGTCTGGATTTACTGTTACTGTGTGGGACAGAAGTTTTTGTTATCAAGTTTGCTTGTCTAATTCTGCAGAAGGTTTTCATGTAACTTCCTAGACTGGAGGAACACAGTGAAGTTGAAACAGCACACTCCTTCAGACCAGCAGTCAGATTACTGTCATACATCCTCACTTTGGATATACTGAGAGATGTTATTTCATTAGCAGCTTCATGTAAGGCAAGACCCCCCTTTCTTGGATAACCAGCAGGGATTGTGTCCTTTGGAGGAATCAGGTCTGCATAGTGAAGCACACTCTTGTCTGCTGCTCTGTGACAGCAGATGATTTAGTGAAGAGTTTGTTCTTGCAAGCAGGAGAAGATATTTTCTCCCAGTTAAGATAATTGGTACTCTGGAATACTGGAACTCTTTCCTGACCCTTCCTAGTGGTTTCTGTATGTGATCTGTGGCATAGGCAGACAGTTCTATCTGCTCCTGGCTGCTTAATATCCAGGCACTAAAGCTCCAGCCTTTGTGAGGATCAGAAGCAACATATACACCACTTGCAGAACAAGTATCCAGCCTTTTCACCAGGAGCAGTGGCCAAAGGTGTTTCTGAAAAGGGCCCCTTTCACTATCAGAAAGGTTAGCAGGGATACCAAAGCAGGTTCTGAGCCTGCAGATAGTAGAATTGTATTCTACAAAGCTTTCATGTCACATTTATCAGGTGTTTGGCCTTCTTTGGAAGAATTACTGCACATAGAATTTGCACATTAGACTCTAAGAAGGAAGGGAAGAGCTTTCTTCAGCTACCCTAATAAAATCACCTAGCCAGGGTGCTCACTCGGGATAGCTGCTGCCAGGGGAGAAGAATTTCCCTCTTTGCTTAAGAGGGAAATTCAGATATTGCACCTGAAAGTGCCAGTGGGTGGCTTATGTTAGTTCGGCTCAGGCTTCAGTTTGGCTTGAAGTAGATCTTCCAGCCACCCCCACTACCACACTTGGATCACACTCGTGATCTTAGGACACTGGAGCTGGAGCCACTTGGGATGAGACTAAATGGCAAGTGGTGTTCCAAGAGAGGCCCTGATATTCTGTACCCACAGCTGGCACAGCCCAGGGGAGCAGCTGAAGGCTCTTCTCCAGATAAGTGACTGAAATCCCTGATCCTGGCTCCTTGGTATCTGCTGCTTGTTTACTCTGGCCCTTGAGTTGCTCCTACTGTGCCACCGTACACACCAATGGACATACAGCCTTTCTCTGTGCTCCTGTCTGGGAAAGACAGGGGGACTGTGCTTCTAGTGCAGGGTCCATATAGGCTAAAATTAGGTGGCACAAATATGCCCCTTATCTTCCAGGGACCAAGTAGAGAAATGCTGATTGCTCTCAGTTATTCCCAAGGTCACTGGGAGGTGCGATTGAGCAAAGACAGTGCTGAAAAATGCCAAGCACTTTGGGAAATCAAAGCCTATCCATCTCAGGGTGGGTGCCTGCAATGAGTTAATGCTTTTTTGGGCACGGGCTTACCAGCTGTAAAGAGGAGATAATCACCTCACTGGTGCCTTGTGAAGATAAGCTCATTAAAACTTCTGTGGGATCCTGATATTACTGTGATAAGTACTGCAGAGAAACTCATTAGTAAATTTAACTCTCCAGTCAATGAAGCATTTAAAAGGTGAGCACCTGGGATCACACACTCAGTGTTGAAGATTAAATGAAATTCTGAATTAGCTATTCATAAAATTAACTCTGTTCTGCACAAGGAGGACATTCCCAAGACCAAGTTCAGTAAGTGCAGGCTGTAGTGTAATGAGTGTGCACAAAAGCACTAATGTCAGGTCGCATGGGAAACTTCAGTTCTGACATTGCCTAACTTTGTAGGATTTGGCTTTGTGGCCTTTGGTTTCTTTTTGTGTGTAGCAGAAACTGGTGAGGATCTCTAGGATGAAATGTGCATAAAAAATTATAACATCAAGTTCGATGCTCATACAAAGGGTTTAATTATGTGCTTACAGCTGCTAAAATAAGGGTGTAGGAAAAATGTATCTGTTTCTCAAACTTCTGTTTCCAGTGCTGGCACCTGGAGCAAGCAAAACAGCAGTGTCAGCCAAGAAGGAGTAAAGATGAGATGACAATTTGAATCAAACAAGTGCTGTGAACAAGTGTGCTGCTTTGTAAACTCGCACTTGAGAATACTGGACTATACCTTTAAAACCTGAATGACCCTGTAGGAGCAAAATTCCTCATAAGAAACTTTCAAAACTTGTAACTCGCTTTAAGTGTTAATTTCCCATTCCTTGAGGAGTTCCCTTCCCACACATGGATTGAATTAATAAAGTGTGCTTGTTTCACATTTTATCAACGTATTTGTGTAACATCAGTCTCCTTTTAAATGCTTGGCATTATGTCTTTACTTTAGGTTCTGGATTTGGAGCGTCCACAAAGGCCATGTGTTTAGGGATGCGCTACTGGAAGCCGGAAAGGCTGGAATCCCTTATTGAAGTGAGCATTGAATGTGGGCGCATGACTCACAACCATCCCACAGGTAATGTCCACTGACCTGTCAGCACGCTGACATCCCTCAGGTGGCTTTTCACTTCTGCACAGACTAACGTGGCTCCTGTGAATTCACCTGGTTAAACCACTTCTGCTTTGCAGACTCCAATGGCTCTCTTTGAATTTTGCTTTGGATAGCATATGCATGCATATATTACTTATATAGGCTTATATATTTGCTTGTATATTATGCAGACAGCATTCTCAGGCATAGTTGTTTTCTCTCCTAAAATGCCAATAACTGAACACAACCTGCCTTGTCCAAAGCACATTCATGTTACTTGCCCTGATCAAATTTTTAGGATTCATGTGTATCTGGATGACTCACTGTTATCATGCAAGTTTATGGTTCAGGGGATAATAACATTTTTCTCTTGGCAGGTTTTGTCATATCTAATCACTGTAGGTAAATGTAGTAAGCCAAAATAACGTAACTACACCTATTTTAGGATACAATCTGAAACATTTTCTAAACAAAACATAAATAAGTAGATTTAATGTTGTTTTGAATATTCAGGTCTGTCATTTTGATAATTTTATGCTATGTAACCATGTATTCATTTTATCAGCTTTAAAGAACAATAAATAAAACCATAATGACTGGTGACATGTTCAACGTGCTCAGTGCTATGAAGCAGTAAGAAAAGCCATCAGCATGGCATAAAATTAGATGAAAAGGATTCAAAGCAAATCAGAAAATATCATTAAGTCAATATGAAAGCCCACGGTGCATTAGCAGCAGTAAGACTGCTTGCAGTCCGGGTCTCTCAGCTTAGAAAGGGCTTATGAGACTCAGAAAAAGGCAGCATGGAGGATCCAAATTGTCAGACACCTTCTGCACAAGGAGAAATTACATCCAGAAGGAGTCTTCAGCTGGGAAAAGAGACAAGTGACACAGCAGGGAGGCAGGGGGGAGACAGGTGGAAGGGCCACCATGCACCTCACTCCTACCTTGAACAGTGCCAGTGAAATGTCAGTTGTGTTCCTCGTAACTCAAGGGCTGAGAAAACCCAACTGATGGGCCAGTCGGGACTGAAACAAGCAAACAAGGGAAATAATTCCCAATGTTGTGCATAGCCAAGCCTCAGACCTCGCTGCTGCAGGCAGCTGCAAAGTCCACAGATATGCCTGGGTTCAAAGGGAACCAGGCCAAGTGGAGGGCAAGGGCTGCCACTGTCAAAAGCAATCAAGCTGTATAGTTGGAATTGCCCCTAAGCTAGCCTAGAAGCTCTGGGGAACAGAGAAGCCAAACCAATTAGGCTCACTCCATACTGCCATTTCTTGCAGAGCCAGAAACCTTGGCCAGGGCTTGCTTTCTTCACGGGTGAGGGGCAGCAGGCTGTGTGAGGGCTGCCATGAGTAGGGGGAGCACGGCAACAGCAGCAAGGGGACAGGCAGCCCGGGAAGCAGGCAGGGGGGAGACTGCCTGCCCTCTGAAAGCCTTCAGAGCACACCCCAGCCTCTACCACCCTCTGCACTGATTTGTCCCACTGCCCCCTCCTAGCCCTTTGATTCATCCTCTAAACTCTCTCTTGCCACTGTCATGGTCAATGTGGCACTCAAGGATCTTTTTGGTGCCTGTCTGAGTAGGACTCTTTGAGCTGGCTCTATCCGGGCTTTTATACTTTATGAAAGTATCTTTTGGATTCTAGTCAGATGTGTCTTGGGCCTGACCCAGTATTTCAGGTCTTGTGGCAGAGAGAAAATTAACAATCTGGACTTGTAACCTCCTAAAAGAATGTGGTTTTACCTTGAGCAAAACACACAAAGTTCACGCTTACCTCTATGCATGAGTGAATGCTTTTGGACCCATAGCCTGAGAGAAGCACACCCATCAATACTTTTTTTTTGTTTAAATGACTGAGTTGTTTTCTGAAACCGTTTTTGCACGCTGTGCTGGGTTGGTTTTGTTGCCTTTGACAGAATGCCAAGAGCATAAGCAAATACAGGAAATGAGCCCCTCTGTTTCTGATGTCATGAAGTGTTGAGTGCCCATCAACAGTTTCAGTTTTTGTAATATTACAATATTTGTAACCAAAGTAGAAGACCTAACTAAGGAGGCAGACATCATGTCTTTCTTACACAACTGCTTCTTTCCTCCAAGGGGACATGGGCTTGTCCTCTTAGAGTAAAATGAGCCAGAAATAGTGTCAGATCTAACAACCACTGCTC
Organism: Scytalopus superciliaris; assembly: GCA_013400415.1. Taxonomy (NCBI): domain Eukaryota; kingdom Metazoa; phylum Chordata; class Aves; order Passeriformes; family Rhinocryptidae; genus Scytalopus; species Scytalopus superciliaris. The sequence goes on along the minus strand of VXBX01000792.1, from coordinate 135,731 downwards.
TTAGGCTGGATGTTTCTGTAAGTGAGATGATACAGCTTGTAATTGTATCACTTTGTGCAAGTCAATTATTTCATATGACTTCAATTAGAAGATTTTCAGTATCACATTGGTGGTGGATGTTTATTTTTGACCCCTACCTCAATTTCTGTCACGTTACACCACTGAGAACACAAGTTCCCTTCTATATAAAATGAGTCTTAAACCAATGGGCACCACCCATTAGTCAATAATCTCGACATGCCACAATTCAGCCTGCAGACAGGCGGGATTGGTTTTGTACATTCTGAATCTACTCGACAGTCACGAGGCATCCCATTGATGATTTTACGAGGAACAAGGTAAGGATGGTACAAGCACAGACTGCACGTTGGTAATCCTTGTTATTTGTGAATTCCAGGTTTTCTAGGGTCCCTATGCACAGCTCTCTTTGTGGCGTATGCAATACAAGGGAAGCCCCTTGTGCAGTGGGGAAGAGAGATGATGAAGGTTGTGCCAATGGCTGAAGAATACTGCAAGAAGACCATTCGTCACATGGCAGGTAAGGAGTCTGAATCAAAAAGGTTTATTTTCTTAAAACTGTGTTTAGTTAGAAAGGCACTGAAGAAACGTCACTCCCTCGTCTCTCCATCTTGCTGCTTTCCCCACTCTCCTCTCTCCACAGGCTGTCCTGCTTTCTCTGCTCAGAGAACTAAGCTCTTTGCAGGCTGTGCCACCTTCTTCTGTCTGGTATATTGGTGGCAAAAATACAAAGAGAAATAGCAATGACAATGCCCTACTGTACAGTTTTATTTTCAGGAAGTCTTCAGAAACTGCTGGGCAGGGAGGAGAAAGGAAATTGTATTCAGCAAGTAATTAGGCAAACTGACTGTTGAGATATGAATTATTCAGATCCCTTCCATCACTTAATACAGTCCATTATTTTCCATAAGAAAAACCACTGACTCATCCTGCCAGGAAAATTTCACCTGCAGATGCCTCCTGACCGAGTTAGCTTTTGACCACAAATTCAGATTTGACTTGTTGCTTTCCTGGACAACTGTTTAAGATACAACCTGTTGTATCCTTGTTTTAAAACAACTGAGTGTCACATAACTACTGAACTTGATATTACTACTTTATTATTGCTACAAATGTATGTGTTCTTTTGGGGCAAAGGTATTTTAGTCCCCTCTTGCCAAGGACTGATGTGTTTGTAACAGTGAGACCTGCTACGGATAGACAAGTATCATTACATTAAAACATCAGGGAAAGACATTAAGGCACAGCTGTTGAGAAAGAATTGAGTTCAATGGAAATCTTTGCTCAAGATCACTCCAAAATTAAAATTTACCATGAAGTTGCTGCTTTAAAGTCTGAAAGGAGCACAAGGAAGCCTTCCTGCAAGACCCTGCATTTTCGTCTGTGCCTCACTGCACACCAGGATTTTTTTAGCAGAGACCTATGAGGAGCAGGTGCAGGATTAATGTGAGTGAGTGTCTCTCTGAGTGGTTCTGCAGCAGGCCCCTGTCACTCCACCCTAGCAGGACCCCTCAGTGTGGAGGTATGTGTGCTGGACTCCTGAGGCATGCTCTCCAGCTAGGGCCCGTATTGTTGAGCTTCATCCTATTTTGGTATCGGGAAAAGTGTCCTGCATTAAAGTTAAGCTCCTTGGCTGGTGAGATGTTCTGCAAAGAAATCCTGCCAAACACAGTCCTCCAGTTTTAGAAAATGCTATTTTAGCTGTATTATCCCCCATGGATAACAAACATATGTTTGTTAGCCATGTCACACAGAGTTCGACTCAACACCCCTCTCTGATATCCAGTTGCGATTACTTGCCAGATAGTTCCACGGACCTGAATGTGACAGTCACCTTGGCTGGGCTCAGTGGATGGTGCAGAGCCTTGCTGGGGTTAGTGGCAGGGGATTTCTGACCATGCTACAGGTCCACACAGCCAAAATCTCCTGCAACTGCTCAATACCTCTGTTTCTGAGCCTGTGGAATAATCACACTTCTTTGCTTGTTAAAGTGCTAACATAGAAAACATTCACTTTTGAGGCGTTTATGTTTATGGGGGAAATAGGGGCAAAAAAAGGAAAGAAACTTGACAGGTCACCCATGTTTCTAAAAGCAGCCCAGCTGTTGGAGTGGGTGTCAATAGTTTACTTCAACTAACAATTGCTTTGTTTTCCTCTAGATGCTGTAGATGCATCTAGATGCTCTCCTTGGCCTGATGGCTCTGAGGGCACTTTCACTCTGTTTTTCTAAACATCTCCCATTTTTTACGTTCTGGTGAATGATTTCCTTGTAATCAGGCCAAAATGGGTCATGGACTTGGAAAAAGGGCAGCTGGGCATTCCCAGGCATATCGAGGACATGGTTGAAGGCTCATCACTGTCTGGGACTGGGGCACTGGCAACCTTGTGAAAGTATCAGGTCCTACAAATCAGCTTGGAATTTTTTACAAAAAAAAATGCTACTTTAAAGATCTTAATTGCCAAAGAGGGTCACCTCTATGGCATTTTAGGAAAAGAATCAAAATCAGATTATGTCCTTCAGAGGAATGGTTTGGTTGTGTGTGTTCCTCGGCCACTTGCAGCACACCAATGAGTGGCCAAGCAGGAGAGAGGCAAAGTGGGAGTGCTCAGTTTTATTTTACTTCACTAGTCCCATACCAAACTTCTCGTTTGCCTTGCCATACTTGGCCATCTGATCCATCTCACTGTTTTCTATCTCCTTACCCCCACCAGCTTGCCAGGCAGAGTTTCCTACAAGCCTCAATTCTGCAGGCAGGTGCATGTGCTTAACAGTTCAGTGTGACTGACTTAGGAACCTTTTTGAGCCTTTATACAAAGGGCAAGTCAGAACACTGGCTTGAAAATAAACTAAATTTAGTAAGGTTATTTGCACATGGAACATTAAGCACGATTAAAGATCACTTCCCAAAATGGCAGAAAAAAAGGAGAAAGACCTATTGTTATTAAAAAAGGCTTATTTCTATGGGCACAGATAGCAGATCTGTGCTACTTATTCCTTCTACTACATTTAATATGCATTATAATACATGCAAATGGAAAATTTGGCCTTTCCTATCTGCCTTTTCCTGAAAGATCACACAAGAAATACTGTGAAAATAGAACAGGAATGCTGGCAAATTTATGTGATTAAAAACTGAGGTAGGTGGCAATTTGTATTTAGTACATGGAAGCATTTTTAGATATTCTTTAATCATAATAAAGGAATAAAAGCATTAACATATAATTGGGTTTTTTTCCTCCTATCTTTTTCCTTGGAGTGCTCTCCAGTAAATTCTCTAAAAAACTCATCTTGATATATCTTAATGTAATTTTAATACAGCAACAATATAACACAAAATTCTGAAAATGTTTTCTTCATTCACATCCTCTGTTTCCAAGTAAGTGTCCCACTCCATATTAAAATGCATACTTAGTGCATATGCAGAACATTACTGTAAAATACCTGCATTTTCATATCAGTCAATACCATCATTTTCTTTAAAATTTATTAAAGTAGAATTGAAAGTGTTGTCCAGATGAAATACTGCATCATTAATTTGTTTTTCTTCAGAATATCAGGAACACTGGTTTTACTTCGAAGCCAAGTGGCAGTTTTATCTGGAGGAGAGGGAAATCAATGAGGAAAATCAAAATCAACCGGTCTTTCCAGACAACTATGATGCAGAGGAGAGAGAAAAGGTAATTGCAACTTCCAAATGCTCTTGGGAAGGCTCTGAACCAAGACAGGTGTTTTCAGAGACACACTGCTATTTTTCAGTTGATTCCAGTGCCAGAGTAGTCAGGAAGTCTTTTTTTTTAACCTGAAATTTCAAGAAATTAAAAACAACTCCCCTCCTTGGCTCAAGTATGTGTTAGTGTGGAAAAAAAAAGCAGTTGCCACCAGTTCTGAGGTTGCTGCAATGGGAGAAGACAGTGCAAAGAGGCAGACTTGATGGCCTGGTGCCAGAGTAGGTACAAAACATAAGCCACAGCTATCTGAAGGTGGAAAAGGCAAATGTCTTGCCTGGGGTTCTCATTAAAGCCTAATGGAACTGTGGCCAAAGTCCCACAGAAATTCCCCCAGGTGTGAGAAGCTGGATTTGGTCATGTCTAGTGGAGGGTGTCCCTGCCAATGGCAGGGGGATTGGAACTTAATGGTCCTTAAGGTCCCTTCCAATCCAAACCATCCTATGATTTTGTGGTCCTTCAAGTGATTCCCTGCCAACACGGGCTGTGCCCAAGCTAGTTTTAAGTGTCTTGGGAGATGGTGTTTCATCACATCCCATGAGATACTATTTTATAGTGTACATGATCTTTCCTTTGCCTCATGACTTCTGGTTATATCGTCTTAACTTGATAGAAATAATGTGTCTTCTTCCCTGGTGTTTACAGCTATCTGATATGTGCTGGCACCTCCCAAAGCTCTCCACTTAGCAGCTAAGCAATAAGTATGTAGTTCTTGTCACCTTTTCCCATAAATCAATCCTTTTTTCCAGACTATTAAAGCATAGTTCTATTCTGAGAAGTCACTTTGTGTACTTTTAGGTGATTCTCTATGCAGTGAAAGGTGTCAATGGAAATCAGGTTGACTGTGGATAAAAAACTGCTCACTCTAAACAAAAAGAATAGATTCCCTTCCAGGTTTATTTTACTAGTTCAGTGCCACAAATTCACTACTAGTTTTTATTTCTTCAGTACTACTGGAGCCTTAGCAGAGCTTTAGAAGAAATTAAACCAAGCAGTATTTCCCCATGACCATTTCAAGAGAGAACTGCATGAATTCCTAATGCAGAAACAAAATTTACCTTCATTACCCTAGCCCAACTATTTCAGCCTATTGAGCTATTTATTTTGATGAACAAGAAAGGAAAAATGTTGCTTGAGCCTCAACTTCACCAACAGCTGGAGATCACAGCCTGGCAGAAGTTGAGACTCTTCATTTGAGTGTTAATAACTATATAACTATGGAAAGAATAAATGAGGAGAAGGTAACCATTCTGCCTGCCTTTTTCCCAGGAGGGCTCTCCTTTGCATTCCCTCCAAACAAACTGTCCCCTTGTGTCTGGGAGTATAGCCTGTTGCCTTTCCACATGTAATTAATAAAGCACCAATATCTGGCACCACTCTTGCCAACAGGTATGCATGTTCCTGCTTGGCCAGGTGCCCCTTTCTGCAGGCACAATGCCAGATGGATGCAAAGGTGAAGCCCTCAAATGTGGCTTGGATTGATCTGAGCGTGTTACAAAGGCAATTTCCCTCCCTAAAAGAAATCACACCTCAAGGTGCTTAGCAGCAAAGACCATATTCTGTAAAAGCTGGTATACAGCTTAAATTTGGATATAACAAGAGAAGTGGGGATGAAAGACAAATTAGCCCTTCTTAATAGGCCAATGTAGAAGAAATGATTTTTCAGAGATGTGCATTTGGAAGATGTTAGATACACAGTGAATAGGCACACATTGCTCCACACTTGTGATCAGCCTTGCTTCTGCAAACAAAACACCCTCCTAGCTTGCTTCCTGTCCCGGACACAATATGAGCAAAACGAGGGAGGAACCAAACCGAAGTCATCCAGGCCAATTAGACTTTGAGGACACCATTCTCTTAAGGTGGAGTTGATTTAACCAGCACTATGAGAGGACTCAGAAAGGAGGGGGGGAAAGGAATGGGAAGGCAGTGCTAGCCAGCAGCAGGTCAGCTCCTGAAGGGTGAGAAAGTCAGAGGCAGCTGTAATTACTGGCAGCAGGGGCTGACAGCGAGGAGGGGATGTGTGAATTACCTCCAGGGCTTGGCAGCAGCTCAGTGCCTTCCGCATGAGGGAGTGCATGTTGACACCCCATCCAAGCACTGGGTCCTTGCCGGCCCACCTGAGGGAAGCTGGATCGGTGCCACAGCACAGCACAGGGCTGCACAAAGGCACTGGAGTTGAAAGGAGAAGGAAAAAGTTTGAGGAGTGCTGCCTTGGTGCAGTTAAGTGCCCCCAGGTTGCATCCTGAGGACAGTTATCCCTAAGTAAAGTTTTTTCAGCAAGGCAAGGTGACATCGGATGTGTGCAGGGCTTTGGGGATCTGCAGGACTAAATGGAGCGACACCCTGGCTGTGTCCCCAGAATGTCACCTCCCCTCTGAGCCCCCTTGCCTTTGGGAGCACTGCACGTGTGCCAGTGCTGCTCCAGCAGCATCCAAACTGCATCAGTAAGGCTGGAAATTTGCACGGAGCAGAGAACAGCATAAAGGCATAAATACACTCTAATTTGTAAAAGAAAAAGAAAGCAGCAGAGTGAAGCTGTAGTCAAACTCTGCAGTGTTGGATGCACGTGCAGATAAACCACAGCCAAGCCTGAAATGGTTAAGATGAAAGTAAATAGAGTGAAATGCAAACCCTTCATACCTGTTGCAGAAACCAAGAGCCATCCAAGCATCAACAATTCCACTTGCCACAACATAACTTAAACTTCAGGAAATAAAGCTGCCCATTTTATAATTGGAAGGTATTTTTTTAACCATAAATTTATCAGTGTTGAGTTAATTTGGTGATTTGGGGCAGGAAAAAGCGAGTTCTGGAAGTACCTCTTGTAGACAAAATCCAATTTTTCTTTGCAAACCTCACTGTGGGTTTGGAGTTCTTTTTTTCTTCTTTCTTCTTCTGGACAAGAAATGTTTCTTACATTTGCAAATTATTTTCCCTTTTGTTCAACAAATGCTTGTAGAAGAGGAGAGAAAAGGCTTGGCAAGAAAAAGACAGAGAAGGGGGCTTGTATTAACATAGTCTGAAATTAAGCCCCTAAAGAAATTACTGAATCAGAACTTTTTCACCTCCCACGAAAACTCAGCAAATTGAAACACTTGCAAATGTGCAACAAGGCGAGTTGAGAATATTTCCCAGCAGCAGGAAGGGGTCTGACAAAGTAAGTCCTTACCAACCTCAATTTTTAAAGTGATAAGGAGTTTCTAGGATGTGAAGCTGAAATCTGTCTTGATCTGGCACCTCGGGCATCACCAAGACTGCGGTAGCTGCCGCCGTGCCAGCTCGTGCCGTGCCACGAGCAGCGGTGCCCACAGCACAGCTGCCTATCAGCCTTTCCTATTCCATGCCCTATTCCCAATGCACCCCACGTGCCCATTCCCAGAGCCCGGCCCTGACAGTGCTGTGTACCCCGCAGACGTACCGGCGGTGGAGCTCTGAGGGCCGGGGGGGACGGCGAGGCCACGACGCCCCCATGATCGCGTACGATGCCCTGCTGGGCTGCGGCGGGGACTGGACAGAACTCTGCAACCGCTCCATGTTCCACGGAGGTGAGGGTCCCCTGCGCCTCCCACCCCCTGCGCCCTCTTGGGCCGTCTGCATTGTTGTCTGTTACATCCTCACCTCTGGTTTTACCCTCTAAACCCCGTTCTTGTGGCAGCAGCTGCCACACAAGCTGTTGATGGCACTCTTCAAATGCTGCTCCACCTACATCTTGTTAGGAGTAAATCCAGTATGGCTTTCTACAGGACTGACATCTTGCCCTGCCAAAACATGAGCATCTTTGGCAAAGCAACCTTTTAGCTTGGGAAAACCAAGAAAGGGAGAAAAATATTACAGCAGCCAAACAAGTGCCAAGTAGGTAAAATCCAGCACTTAAGGGCACACAGTTTAGTGCTTCTACAGCTTTGCAAAAGGTAACTTTCTTGCTGGCAGATGCATCTTGCTGGGCTTCCAGGAGGGCCAGCAGAGCTGGGGGACAGGACCCCAGCCCTGAATCACCCACTCCCTCCCTGCCTGGTGTGGCCCTTTGCAGGGCTGTGTGTGGTGAGAGCTCCCAGCCCCTCAGTGCAGAGCGTGGCAGCCACAGACCCGTGGGCACCACAAGCGCGGAGCATCAGCGCTCCTTCCTCACCAAGGCTGGACGTTTTAAAGCATGCACAGTGCCATGCTGTGCTGTGAGGAGGGAAGGGATGCTCCCCAGTCCAAAACCTCTGTTGTATAGCAGAGACCCCTGCAACTACTATTCCCTCCTTTTTCCCTATCAATGTCCTGCTGCTTGTGAGAGCTGCTGTCTTGTGGTAGGTTTTCCCGAAAACAAGGGAGCTCCCAGCCCAAGCGTGCACACCAGAGTGGCATCTGCACATGCTTGCCTTGGCATCACTCTCTTCCCTAAGCACCCTCACCTGTCCTGCCAGAGGCATGGGGTGCTGCAAGCCTTTTGGACTGCCCCAACATGCCCCCCCATGGTCCATCAGCGTGGAGTATTTCCTCCTCTGTGCAGCACAGGTTTTTTGGTTGTATGTGCGAAGGTGACGCCAAGAGACCATTGCAATTGTGCTTAAACCTGCAGGAGAAAGCGCGGCTACGGGGTCCATCGCCGGCTGCCTGTATGGCCTGGTCTATGGCCTGAGCAAGGTCCCCAAAGGCTTGTACCAGGACATGGAGCAAAGGGAGAGGCTGGAGTACTTGGGCGAGAATCTTTACCGACTATCCATGGAGGAAAAGTAAAGCGGCTTCTGCCATTTTCTCTTTCTCTAAAGACTATATCAAACCCTGTAGATAACTGACTGACATTCATAGGGAAGGAAGTAGCTGAGAGTTAGTCTGAAGGGCTCTGTGTACAACACGTACAAGTGAAGATATCTGAATTATTGGACTGATTAGAATTATTAGACTGATTAGATATATATGATATTTGTGGTTTTTTTACAGATGTAGGGATTTCTGAATATAAGGAGTGCTGCTTAACCCTCAAATGGCAAAAAGTAAATAAAACGTCTTTTGACTGATTTCAGTCTAACTTGCTATAATACCACTTTCTAAAGAGCTGTGACCAGTAATTCCACATACAAAATTAATTTTCAGAACTAATGCTTTCCTGCAAAACTAATGGTATTATACACTTATGGGGATATTCTCTGTATATTTGACAATCCTTTCACCACTGTGTCCCTCCTTGTTCTCAAATCTAATGTGTCTGTGACACTTGTAAACCTAATGTCTCATGGATTAGCTTTTAATGAATCACTGATCCCTGTATCAGCACTGTGGTGCAAGGTATTGTTACATTAGAAGCTTCCAGAAAAGGAAAAGCCAACACTAAAAATACCTCCAAGGAACAGCAAAGCATCAGTGTATTTAAAATTTCTGACCAGTCTCTCTAAAATTGCTGAATTACACTTTTATTCTTCTTCAAAACAAAAGTTTTTCTAAAATATAACTGGCTGAAATATTTGTAAATAAATTAATCTTGCACTATTTTCTAAGTATCAGTCTTTATTTTTAGATTGAACAGATTATATGTTGCTGTATCAGTATCAGAATTTTTGGCTGAGATCTTCAAGCAGTTGTAATAGGTCAACAGTCAGGCTGTGATACATTTCACAAGTCTGAGCACCACAAAAAACCCAGGAAGAAAAGTTACAACTGCTTTACCATTTCCCTTTTTCTTCTTTCCTTTTTCCTCCCCCTCCCCCGCCTCCAATTTATTACCTTTTCTCCTTTTTCTCCCTTCCTTGCCTTTCCTCACCTCCACTCCCTTCACCAACTTCAACTTTTCTTTTTCCTTTTTTCTTTTTTTCTTTCTTCTTTTTTCTTTTATCCTTTTTCCTTTTTCATTCTTTTTTCTTTCCCTTTCCCTCTTTTTTCTGTTTTTTTTTTCCTCTTCTGTTTTTTTTTTTTCCTTTTTTCACCTTTACTTTTTTTTTGTTCTTTTATTTTTTCATTTTTTAAGAAAGCCAACAAATTGTGATTGGGTTAAAATTTGCATATCACAGACAAAGTAAACAGTAGACCCTGATGAAGGAGATTCCGATGCCCCCACAGCAGCACAGGAACAAATCTGGAATCTTCAATGAAATGACGCAGAAGAAGTGAGCTCAGAATTTTTTCCTGGTGTTTAACCTCACATTTTACCTCAGAAGTTCAGAAATGGAGGTCTACTTTCTGATTTCCACCGTGTGTGATTGCCTACATGGTGTTGGTTTCTCCTATCTTTCTCCAGCTGCTGAACTGCGTTTTAAAAAGTTATAGCTAAAAATACACAAGTACTTTCCTACGCCTTTTTCCATGTAAGCCATTGCTGGAATCGTCACTGGGATATTATGTGGCAGAAACAGGAGCAGGTGATCCCTGTGCATGACAATATCCATAAGGAAACATTTTCCGTACTATGAGCTGCTTCTCACACTGTTGTTTTAGCATGTTTTCTCTTGGCAGCTTTGCAAGATGCTTTCTTGTTTGCTTTGGAGATACGCTAAACCAAAAGGAGCAATTGTGTCAGTAGCTTTTGACCTAAGAGAATACAAGGACTTTCTGAAAACATTCCTTCTAGTTTAGGATGCTTCTAACATTCCTGTAATAAATTCAGCAATAGAGAAGAGAGAAGAACATAGTCTCCATAAGGTAGGATTTTCTCTAGTACTTCGGCTTTTCATCTGCCTTGAGAAAAAATGAAACACCAAAAAAAATTAAGAGCATTCATAACTGTTCCCACTTTACCTTGTATGCAACCTAGGCAGGACCAAGTTGTGTTTCAGAGATCAATAAGAGAATCTCATTTAGAAGGTGATTCCCAAAGACTGAACTTACAAAGCACAATTTCTGCAGCTGTTGAGGTGAGCGGCACGTTCGCCGTCCATTCACTGCAAACACCTAAAGGTCTGTGCCTTGGTTGGAGCAGGCAGAGCTGCTCCCAGTTGCCTTCCTTATCTGGGGGCAGGTTGTTGGACCAAACACCATGCAGAGCCAGCCAGTGATGGGATGCCCAGGGATGAGGGGGCCCATAGAATGCAGCACCTTGCACACTCCAGCTCGTGGCCATTTCCCCAGAGCCTACCCAGAGTGAGGCAGAGCAATCCATCAATCCCTGACAGCTTTTGTGAGTTGGACAATGTTTTCCAATCTTTTTCCTGTCTTTTGACAGTCTCCATAGCACTGTCTCCTCCTGCCCATGCCACTGTCCCTGCAACACCTAATCCTTCAGGCTGCAAGTGTGTGTAAAATGGTGATCAGATATTTAACATGTAATTCAGGGTCAAGAGACAGGGCCTTCTCCTTGCCACACCAAAGATGGTAAACCAGAAAGTCCCACAGCCAAATGCTTTTAGCAAGTTCCACCATCTGCCACTACTCAGCAGCCTCTGAACCCCTAACAGAGTGGGAAGGCAGGAGTACACTGGTGCAGGGGGGTGTGGGCAGGTCTGGAGGAGGGTGCCAGCTCCTCTCCCTTCACCATGGCCTGTCAGCTCTCCTCTGCTCCAGAACACTGCAGCATCCACTGCAGGGATTTCTCTGGGACAGGCTAGCCAGCGGGATAGGGTTGCACTGCTGCCCATTAGCATATCAGGCTGTTGCCACTCTGCTGCCCATGATAAGTGTCCCTAAAGAACCTATAAATAAATAACTAAACAGCCCGTCTCATGCATCTTAATTATTTGTGGGCCAAGAAGACAGGAAAATTTTGCACATTGCCTTGCCCCCTCTGGAGGTCCAAGCAGCCTGTCATCCAGACATGCAAAACCACATGGCAGCACTTCCATAAACCAGCAGCACATCGAGGCACATTAGGCACATTAAAACCAGTGAAAACCAGCATCTTTGGGGGAAAGAGGGACAAGAAGGCTGAAGTCCACGATAGGCCATTTCGCAGCATTCAGAAAGGGCCCAGATATCTGCCCTGTCATCAGGCATAGCTCACACCACTGGGAAGTGACTTCTGCTGCTGTGGGGTTCCCTCTGTGCATTGGGCTACCTGTGCAGATGCTCCCAGATGGGACTAGAATGGACTAACTCTAGTTGATACAGCAGTGACTATATTTCATTGATAGCTCTTGCAGTCTAGGAACAGCAAGATGCAACTTGGGAAAAGGTGGTGAAGAAAAATTAAAGCTGATGACTTGGCCTGTTGAGAATGGTGGTCATGCTCACAGACATGAGAAATCTCTGACTTTGCCCTCCTTCCCTAAGGCCAAAGCATGGTGTTTTCCAAACACTGGGTCAAAGCAGACTCATTACTACCTCCATTTTCTGTGGTGGTCTCAGAATTCAGCATGATTGTACCACTGCCCTTGCACAGAATGAATTTCAGATTCACATAGTCACGATGCTCATTTGCAGGTGACGTCATCTTGGAAGAACTGCAGATGCCCTAAATAGGTGCCATAGCTGTTTGTTCATTTTCTGCTGCTGGCTGGTGAATACGGATCAAACACTCAACCCATGCAACATGTCTTGGTACTTAAGGCAATGCAGTATTCCCACAAATGCTACATTTCAGATGGCATCCTGTAATAACACTCTAACATGGAAAAGGAACCTGAAGAGAGCTCACTAGTAGTATTTTTTAATGAAGCCATTTAAATTTTATAGCTCATATGTGATTAATTAGTGTGAATATTCCTAGCAGAGATGGTCTGATCGTCTTCCCTTCACAATCAATAGGAGTTTGCTGACCTCACTGAAAGCAGGACTAGTCCGTATTTTACTGTGGCTATTTATAGTATCCAAAGTAGTCCAGAAGGGGGGGTTAAGCAGGGCATCTGGTTCCATTCTGTTCTGAGATCAGAGATGACCCTAAAGCACACTAGTTGACGGTCCCACATGTTTTTCTGAATACATTAGACACTAGTTAGGGAGGAGAGGGGTGGTCTTTTGCCATGGCAAGTTTGCAGTTAAAATATCAGCAGACTAGCTATATGAGGAAGAATGAACCAGGATATTTTTAGCCAATTATACTCTGAACTCTGTTTCTTTGTATATTCTGAAAATTCCCATAGCTGTAACAAATGGGAATCGTGGTGTAACAGAAACCTGGCCTTCCTGGCTGAGGTCAGTTCAGTAATGGAAAGTGTGGATGATACCACCTGTGCTATGCCGAAATGTGGCTGTTCCCAATCAAAACCTACGAGGTATTGTTTGTCACGTTAGACATGGACCAGTTGTCACACTTTTTTTTCTTTTATTGGCCTTTAAAAATACCTACAAAGTCATTATAAATAGACCTTCTTCCATTCAAGATGGCAACTTCATCCCTCTGCTGAGGGATGTAATATGTGAATTTGAAATGCAGCCAAGTGGAATCCAAATGCCACAACCCAACCAACCCCACACTTTACAAACAGCCTCTATATTATGGCAGTGGGGGGCCAGGTCCAATTTCTTTCAGAGTCCAAGGGGTACCAGCTGCTGGGGCACAGCTGGGCCTTCCCCAACCTTCTGAGGCTGACAGTCCCTAAAGGAGGAACCTCTTTGCAGCATTTCTTCATTTTTTACACATGGGCTTAATTTAAACAATTTTTTCTTTCACTTCTGCTCATAAAAATTAATCCCCTCCTGGTATGCAGGCTGCATTCTGTGCATGAAGCTATTTCACTGCATGGTGAAGTAACCTTCCAGCTTTTCGTGGTGTCAGAAAGCTGACACCTCTTGATTTTTCCCTCCTAGACCCATCTATTGTTATTGACTTCAAGCTCCAGCTTTTATGCTGAGTTCAGTATTTTATTTAGCAACTGATCCACACCAATTAAAGCATTGACTTAATCCCCAGCTGTCCAAGGGCCTGATTCTTCAAACTCAAGCAAAGGTCCAACATACCATCCTTCTTCCTCCAGATTAAAGGGAGTTGTAGTCAAGGGACATTGGCAGGGTTGTTGTTGTGGTGATACCCTTCACAAAGCAGACACAAGAGCACAGACCTGATGTGGGATTTGAATGCTATCAAAAAGCAAGTGACACAAACCTTGTGGTGTTTTTTTAATTCAGGAGAGGTACCTACTGACTTCTAACCTGTACCAATCGCAAGAACCATCAGCGGCACCTTTGTGCCCCTTTGCCTTGATATTTTGTTTTAATGGTTGGAGTCTATTTTTATAAACCAGAGGCAGAACAGAGGTTTCCTCCTAACTGCATTCTCATCATGTTTGTCTTTGCCTACACTTTACCCAGCAGGATAGGAAAACATCTTCGATGTTGTCCTTGCTTTATGACGTGGTAATATTGAATGAGTGAGGAGTGGCACAGAGGAGATGCAGTGACCCCGACTAGCATTGCTTGCTCCCCTGAGTGTTTCTGCTGCCCACAAAACACAGAAGAGCGAGCTGACAGTGCTGTGTGGGATGGTGTGAAACCCTGACACTCCTGCTACATCATGCCTCAGGAAGCCTGTCAAGCACTCTGCATGCTTTTTAACAGACAACTAACACGAACTCTCTTAAGAAGTTCTAAATTAAAGTGGTTTTTTCCATTTCATGCGTGGCAGCATGCCATTAAAGCAAAATAGGAAGGTAGTGACAATGTTGATGACTTGAAAAGACATTCATATTTTCTCTTGCACAGCACCAAAAGCACACCCTTCTGCGGAGATGATAAGATGCTCATAGACCCTTTGGTGCTGAAGAAGAAGCTCAATAGGATGGCAACACAGGAAGGGGCCTTTGCTGTTCTCAGCAGTTTGCTGCTGTACGTCACCGAGCTGGCAGCCGGCAACTTGCAGATCAGCAACAAGAGGACCAAATGGGCAGAAGGTAAAGAAAACAAGGTGAGTTATAACCAGCCGTGTCCAGATCCAGTCAGGACTCAGTGTCCAACCAGATTTCAGCTCTTGCGGTCCAGGTTTCTGAACAACAATCGCGAGCCGTACACCAAGAAGAGAAGAGAAGTCGGCAAACTGGTCATTAAAGAAAAGCTGTGGGTGAGCAGGGCTGGGAACAAGCTGGACAGAAGCAGGGACAAGAAGGGAGATGGAAAAGCAGCGGAGGAGGATGCAGATACAGCACCCAGTGAGAGGGCCAGGTGGAGCAGCGTGACTGGAAAAAACACTGTGAAGAACATAATAAAGAAATTTTTAGCTGCTGAAGAAAAAGAAGCCAAGAAGAAGTCTTCTAGCTGGAAAAGGAAGGGGACAAACAGTGGTCTGCCAAAAATAGTCAACAGGAGTTCAGTCCTGTCCAAGCTGAAGGAGCAGTTTGAACAAAGCACTCTCTGCTCGGCTGCAGAGGTGAAAGCATCACTCCTGCGCAAAGGTGAGAAAAAGACTAAAAGCTTCCCAATCAGAAAAACTATTCATAAGCCTGAGGTCAGAGTGCTGCGCATGGCAGCAATGACAGCCACAGGTATAAAAAATCCAGAGTCCCAACATTTAGTGTGCTCCATGGTCCCAGTGCCCAGACTCAGCATGGCTACCAAAATTAACCATCCTTGGAGCTGGTCAAAAAACAATGCCACAAAGCAGCCTTTTGGTCATGACACACTGCTGAAGGAAAAGGAGGGGTCCAGCAGAGACTGTGATGACAACAAAACACTGGCAAATGCAGCACAGGACAGAGAAGACAAAGAAGAGTTACCGGTGGCACTGGAGGCCATGTCAGATGCAAAGGACTGTGCTGAAACTAAAATAGATTCTGCAAAACAAGAACCCAACTTTCATCCTGTTGTAGATAACTCTTCTACTACTCATAGAAACAAAGCTCTTGCAGACTGTGTTCCTCCCTTATCTGAATGTGGCCTAGACTGTGACAGGAACAACATGCCAGCTGGTCCTGACACACCTTCACTATCAGGGATTACCAATGCTCTGCAACATGTTAAGGGAGACAGCCCACCTTCTGGCGTGCCTTACTCTAGCACAGCTGAAGGATCCCATGAACAAAGTCCTCAGGATACTAAACCAGAAGAGATTCCTGAAATTACTATGTACGTTTACAGTTCAGAGGACGATGACACAGAGCTCAAAGAGCCAGAAAAGGAGCCAGAAAAGGATCCTTTCTTTGCAGGACAAAAGTGTTTTCCAGAACAGAAAGCACTGGAAAATATCCTGCCATTTCACTCTTCAGGAGTTCAAGGATCTTGTGAAGTTGAGTTTCCAAAGGATCATCAGCATCTAACTGTCCTAACACCAGTTTCTGGCAAAAAGCCACCAATAGTCCAAAAAGAGGCACTGGATTTAAGAGGCAAAAGTTCTGAGGAAGCCAAAGAAGGAGCAAAATTTCACAGTGAAGACAAAATGTCCCCTCCTTCTAGCAAAAACGATAGCGATGCCCCAAATATAGGTGAGGAGGAGAATAAAACACCCAACAGCCAAATGCAAAATGAAGCCAAAGCCATGCAGACACAGCCTCCTCAAATAACTTTTAGCCCACAAAATAACTTCGGTAATTGCAATGCAAACATACCAAATCCAGATGCAAATCAGAACAGACCCTCACTCTCCTCAGATGAGAACCAGGTGCCGAAGCCTGGTGCTGCAGAAGAAGAGCACATCTCTCCTCCTTTGGAAAAGACACAAAGTCCTTTACCAGGCAATCTCGTGAAGCACAATTCCTATATTGCAGAAGAAGATCTTGGGAAAGACAAATTACCTTCAACAAATGAAATTATGAATCATGCAAACAATCAAGCCCTGCACAGGAGTACCTTGACTGACCTGGAGACCTGTCATGTGCCATCTGAATCTTTTATTGAGTGTGAAGAGGCCACTGCAGATGAGATGCCCTGGCCTGACTCTGAGGCATGGCAGTCACCCTTGTCAACCCCTTTACCAAAATCAATGAGTGGGATTGCAGGACAAAGTGTCCACCAAACTCTTCAAAATCCTCCAGCACTTCCACCTATTGATCTGGTGAAAGAGGGAGCTGGTGATGTGGGGCATGAGCATGTCAGCCATGACTGTGAGAAGCATTCACCACCCCCTTCAGAGGAGCTGACAAACCTTGTGAATGACACAACAACGGAGAAGAAAACTACATGTGATTCTGAGAACCAAGCACTGTCCCTAAATCATGCAACAGAAAATGAAGACTCTACAGACAAAGAGGCAAATATATGTCAAAGATTTGAGGGCTCTCTTTCACTTTCAACCAAGAAGCTGGGAAAACATGAAAATAAAACCATGCTAGCAAGAGAGCCCCTATTACCCTTGGAGAAGAATCAAACACCAACTTTAGATGATACCAAAAAGCAAGGATGTGGTATGCTGGAAGAGAACCCAATTCTTTCATCAAATGAATTGGTCTCAGACCAAAAGAAGTACGTCAAAAGTAGAAATAAGATATCTGAACGTACAAGGGATAAGCTCTTCTCATCAGATGATGACATGAAGCATGAGAGTGATAGGATGGAGACAGAGGAGAAAGAAGAGAGAAATGTCTTGCATAAATTAGAGCAGGAACAAGTATTCACACCAAATGATACTGCTGATCATAATAATGACTCTTCAAAGGAGAATAATGCTCAGAGAACTCAAACATCCCAGTTACCTTCATCAGAGCATGATAACAACATTCAAAGAGTGAAAAATACTGGACAGAGTTTGGAGCATCCGACACCTTCAAGAGATTTTGTGAAACATGAACATGATATGACAGGAGATGAAAACACCTATTGCAATAATGGGAAAAGCCACCTGGCCTCATCAGATGAACCCATGAAACTCACAAATGACAGTGCAGGGCTGAAAAACATCATGTCAAACTTCAACAGTGACTCAATGCCACCAAGAAATACATCAAGGCAGGACAATAAGACCACTGATGAGGACAATACCCTCCTAGAGAGAGAGAAACAGATGTCACCAGGTGACTTTGTAAAGCACAAAACTAATTTGGACCAAAAAGAGACTAAACATACCTCTGAGAAGCTCCAGGCAGCTTCTTCATATGAAGTGCCAAATCATCAAGATAGAAGCTCTTCAAGAGAGAGGATGCAAAATATACCAGCAGCAGAAGACACCAGATCACCTGAAACAAAGGTAATAAAAGAGGATCACAAGCACCAGCTTTCTGGGAAGCACCAGCTGCCTCTGTCAAGAAAATCAGACATGCATGAGGAAAATACTCCAGGAGGAGACAAACAGCAAATGAGATTTGAAGATTTTCCCACACCTGATACAAATACTGCAAAACAGAAGGACAAAATGCCAGGTTTCAGGAAGTATCGATCACTATCATCAGAAACATTGGTTAAGCCCCAGGAAAAAAGTACTCCAGAACAAAAGGAACAAATACCAGCTTCTTCAGGTTTTAAGAAGCCTGGTGCTGATCCTGTAAAAGAAAAAGATGGAGATCCAAATTCTGAGAAGTCACCTTCTTCAAACAAAGCACCAAAGCCTCAAGAAAAAAGCTCTTCAGGAGAGAGAAGGCAAAAGATACCATCAGCTGAGGACACCAGGTCACATGAAGAAAAAGCCGTAAAAGAGGATGATAAGTATCAGTGTTCTGGGAACCATCAGTTACCTCCTTCAAGTAAATTATCAAAGCCTGAGAAAAATATTCAAGGAGGAGAAAAACCAGAAACTATATCCAAAAGTTTTACAAAGCCTGATGCAAATGCCATAAAAGATAAAAGCAAAGATCCAAACTCTGGGACTTGCCAGTCCTCATCCTCAAATTTGCTGGTGAAGACTCAAGAAAATAATGCTACGGCCAAACAGGAGCAATTGGCACCACCACACGATGAAAAACCACTGTATAAAACTGGTAGTCCTGAAAAGAAGACTGAACCTGAGAGAAGAGAGAAATACCAGCTAGGCTCTTCAGCTCAGTCAGAAAAGCACAGCACTGATGGCTCAGGAGAGGAGGGCCCTGCAGGTGATTTCATGAGTTATCAAGCTCCATTGCCAAGCAATGGCATAAATTGTAAAAGCAGTACTGTCCCCAAACAGACCAGTTTGTCTAATACAGAAAAGTCCACCAAATCATCCTCATCATTTCATATTGCATCAAAAGATGAGGAAAACCCTTCTGGAAATAAACAGCCTGGATTTAAGAAATACAAAGCGCTCTCATCAAAAACTTTGGTGAGGCATGAAAAAGGTGCTGCTGAAAGGGAAGGGAGCTGGCAGGCAGCTGGCAGAACAAGTGAGAAAAAGGCAGAGCTGGAGGACTGCTCTAAAACAATGCCATTCTCAAAATACACAGTGGAAAGCTACAGTGAAGGACCCTTAGATTCAGCGTTCAAACCACTGATCATTAGAGTAACTGACACATTTAAACATCACAGCTAAAAATTACAGCTACAGCTTAGGCAAGAACTTACAACTCATCATGTCACCGATTCTCTTAATCTTTCTTTTCTCCTTTTTTCTCCAGGGCATTATATTATCATTTTTTAATCACAAGGACATTGATGTGCATCTATCCAAGCTGGGCTTTTTTCCTTTCTTAAACATTAGCCTGAAGACATGAATTAAATTAATCACTGCAAGTGAATTAGCTAATCACTGAATTAATCATCAGTTTATAAATTAAATATGAGGAGGGCTTTGAGATCAGTGTGAATTCAGCCCTGCCTCAGACTCTCCTTGCTAACTAATGGGCTTTGTTTGTAACAAAGACAACTGTTCAGGCTGAACTCTATTTGTGTTTACTTGTTCCAATGAAACTCTGCTGGTACTTTTTCCAGGAATAGTGTAGGCAGTGTAGTTTTAATTATATCCAAAAGTGCTTTTTCTAAGCTCTGCATTTTCACAGATTAGAAGGAACTGTTGATCTATTGCTGCACTGAGTAACGCTGTTAGCAGAAGTAGTGAGGGAAGGAGGGGAATGCTTCATTTATCTGCATAAAAATCCACAAAGGACATTGATGCTACAAGGGGATTTACGGCAAATGCAAACGTTCAGCCTCATTAATATTAATATTGGAAAAACAGTGATTTAACCTCCTCTGAAGCTATTTGCACTTCAGCCATACACTGCATGTGTTATTGTTGTAAAGGCACACCATTTCAAGGGGATCTTAATTACTGCAGATGAATATGCAACAAGTGTAAGAGCTCAAAAACAGCTCAAGTCTGAAAGGCCATGAGGACAAGGTAAGCCAGAGAGACTCAACACTTTGTCATGGCAATTCAGCTCTTCCTGGGACATCTGTCCCACTCCAAATCCTGGGGCACACAGACATGAGGCAGGTGCCTCAGCTCACATTAGAAGTCTTCGGAAGTGTTCATTTTACAATGTCTAGTGTGGAACAGAGCAGTAAAAAGCAGCCAGTGGCACTGAATCCTACTAATGAGGTATGATTTTTCATGTGTACAGTAATAGCATCTTCTGCACAAAGTTTGTGTGCGATGAACGTTGTCTTGGAAAAGCGAGGGCAGGGTTGCTGCCTTGGGTGTCTTAGTAAAGCTGTGACAGACAGAATGTCTTACACCATCAACTCTCCCATACATAAGCTTAGCTTAGCATTGTAACCACACATTCATGTTAAAACTTACTGTGGAGGAACCCTGGAGGCATATCCTAAGGGCCCACCTTCAGGAAGCTGCAGAGATACCCAGAAAGGGAGAGGGTTTATACAAACAAGGTCCTGCCTCCCTGTGGCAGTGACTTCCCTTCAAATTTTAAGGTGCTCTCCATGACCACACTCTGTGCAGCTGAGGGCTGGCTGTTCCTCCAGCCCAGGTTGGCAGAACGCCCCAGCCCACTGCCAGCAAGGGAATGAGAACAACAACAGGCTGGCAGCAAGCTGAGCCCAAACCCGTTTGCCAGCACAATGCACACAAGTCACATACGTGACAACGGGTTGTCACCCCTGGTTGGGGACACTGCTGGGATGATGTGGGGACACGAACATTGTGTCTCCTGACCATTGAAGAGGCTTAAACTTTGATTCCTTTTTGCTTCACAACATGCCAAGAATTAGGCTTTCTGGCATCTGAAGGGTCACAAAATGAAAATCGCATCTGTATATCACACCAGTCCTCAAAAACTAAAAGGGATTTTATTGAAGATACAAGACAGCCCTTCCACACAAAGGTGTATTTCACCCACCAAGCCTTTATGGGCTGGCAACCATAGAGGCCACTTTGTACTAAACCTAACCCACAATTTACTTTTTATTGTCCATGATTTCATTTTCCATTTGAGAAAAGTCCTTACAGCATAAAGTATTTGCACCAGACTTGAATAATAAATTCTCTATTAGCTGGCTTCTCCTGCCAGCACAGGAGAATCACAGAATTGTTGTGGTTGGAAAAGATTTCTAAGGCTGTTGTGTCCAACCATTAACCCAGCACTGTCAACTCCACCACTAAACCATGCTAAGCATCACATCCACATGTTTTTGAGCACTTCCAGTGATGGTGACTCCACCATTTCCCTGGGCATCCTGTCCAAGTGCCTGGTGAAGAAATTTTTCGTAATAGCATTCTAAACCTCCTCTGACAGAACTTGAGGCCATTTCCTTTCATCCTATCACTTGTTACTTGGGAAAAGAGACCAATTCCCACCTGGCTACAAGCTCCTTTCAGATAGTTGTAGAGAGCACTAAGGTCCCTCCTCAGGCATCTGTTCTCCAGACAAAACAACCTCAGCTCCCTCAGTCACTCCTCATGAGACCTGTGCTCCAGATCCTTCACCAGCTCTGTTACCCTTCTCTGGCAGACTCCAGCATCTCATTGTCCTTCTTGTGAGGGGCCCAAAGCTGAACACAGGATTTGAGGTGCAGCCTCACCAGTGCTGAGTACACGTGGCCAACCACTGCCCTGGTCCTGCTGGCCACACTATTGCTGGTACAAGCCAGGATGCCACGGGCATTCTTGGCCACCTGGGCACACTTCTGGCTTGTGTTCAGCTGGCTGTCAGCCAGCACTCCCAGGTCCTTTTCCACCAGGCAGATTTCCAGCCACTCTTCCCCCAGCCTGTAGCACTGCATGACGTTGATGGGACCAAAGTGTAGGACCTGGAACTTTGCCTTGTTGAACCTCATACAATTGGCCTCAGTTCGTTGATCCAGCCTGTCCAGATGCCCCTGCAGAGCCTTCCTGCCCTCCAGCAGATCAAAATTCCTGCCCAACTTGGTGTCATCTCTGAATTTACTGAGAGTGGGCTCAATCTCCTTTTCCAGATCATTGATAAAGGTATTAAACAGGACCAGACCCGTTACTGAGCCCTGGGGAATACCACTAGTGACCAGTCACCAGATGGATGTAACTCCATTCATCACTCCCCCCTGCTCTGGGCCTGCCCATCCAGCCATTTTTTTACCCAGCCAACAGTGAGCCTGTCCAAGCCATGAGCAGCCAGTTCCTCCAGGACAATGTGTGGGAAATGGTGTCAAAGGTTTTATTAAAGTCTAGTTAGACCACATCCGCAGCCTTTCCCCTATCAATTAAACAGGTCACCTTATCATAGAAGGAGTTTTAATCATTCTTATTAGAATTTAATTATTCTTACTAGAAGTCATTTTGGTCATTCTTTTGCTAATATTTTAAAAGAAACAGTGGGGACATTACTCCTTATTCACACCTAGAAAGATTACCCCCCTCTAACAAATTACAGGAGTTCTTGTCTCTGCCAGAAAGTTAGCCAAATGTTAGCCAGGTGCCTCCCAGCAGAGTTAATCCTTAGGCACCAGCAGGTCATTAAGTCTTCCAGTTTACACCTGCTGTGTTTTTTTTTTTTCTCAACAGAGAACAACACTAGGAGACTAAGATGCAGCACCCTGCGTTCAGGACAAGTCAGGCAGAGTCATCTTGTTGGGGTTAATTTTTAGGTTGCTGCATGCCTTAATCTCTGCTGGTAAGATAAAATATCCATCCAAGTCAACTGAACCTCCCCAAAGTGCACTTAAAACATGACAGAGATTTGCATTAAATGCATCCTTAAGAGTAATGCTTCACTTAAGGAAATCGCTTCATTTCAGGAGTTAACACATTTAATCCTCCAGGAAAGAAAAGAGCAAGGCCATACAAATTCCAGTGGTGATGGCTACAAGACTGGTGTGCTTTGCAGTCAACAAGCCACTCCAGACCATGTGGGCAGGAAATTTAGCACTGGTGATAAGCGAAGAAACACCAGAAATTAGTATTTCAGAAAGAAACAGAGTTTGAGGAGTGATACATTCATCCATGCCCGGTGTGCCAGGTGTGCAAATGGCCAGGCTCAAGTTTAATTAAACCCTTTCCAAGTCAGGCACACAACAGAAAACAATTTAATTCCCAGGCCACAGTAGTCCTTCACAGATCTTTTCCTTCCCAGGTGCAGAGGCTTTGTGCCTGTCCAGTTCTGTTCCTTCTCCAAACTACAGCTCTCTGCTTTAACTGATTCTCAAGGTCACTGAAAGGGTTAAATCCTTAGCCTGCAGTACATGTAGCAGGATTTCTTCCCCCCCCCCCCCCCCCGACGTTTGCCTGCTCTTNNTCTCCCCCCCCCCCCCCCGGTTTTATTAATTATTCCTTAAAGCCCTGGCTTAGCTATAGATACAGACAGAGAATCAAAACCAGGCCAGGCACAGGGAAAATAAAGATAAATAAAAACCAGGTAAACACGGTTTTTCAAGGCTTCCCCTCTGTGGTAGCATATTTTGAAGTGTCACATTCTTATGGAATTAGACACTCATGGAGAGAGATTTTTTTAACAGGACTGTGCAAAATTAATGACAATGTTATTGCCTCAGGCACAGTCCATTGCTTTGGAGTCTCCAAAATGCAACTTTCCAGGAGTTTTTGAAAGCCTGAATAAAAGAGGTGTTTAAGAAGAGTGCAGACACTGAGCTGAAACTGGGGCACCTGGTGGGTCCCACATGAAGAAGCAGGTCTGAGGGGGGCTCAGAGGTTAGTGGTGGGGTAGAGGTTGGGGCAACAGAGAAGCCCAGCAGGCTTCCAGTAGCAGCCATCAGTAAAGTCCTTCAGATCTTTTATGTCCTCTCTAATTAGGCCATAGTCAAATACCCCCTTAGCACTTCACATGGGCAGGACACCCCTCAGATGGGCTTAGTAATACTGAAATCACAAAAGGATTAGTTTGGGGTGATTTGGGTAGTCAAGCTTGGACATGAACAACTGACACATCAGTGTGGCAATATGGTCCCCTTCCCAGTGCTGAGTAAGTCCTTATCCCCACTCATTCTCCCACAGTTCTGGCTGAAGACTAACCCCTGCCTTTGGTCCCCAAACTCAGAACTGTCCTCTGGATGTGCCTTGCTCTCTCTCCATCTCCTACAGAAATGCAGTCCTTGTCTAAGGGGCTTGGGGCTGAGTGGGACAGACCCAGGCCCTGGAGTCCCAGTTTGCAAAGAAATCACCACTTTCTCCAGAAGTTTCATGAAGCAAATGTGATGCCTGTATTTCTGGGGCTTCATGTACTAGGAGAGGTCAGAGGCCCATGGGAGAGCTCCCTCTCTGCCCCCAGCTCAGAAAGGGCTGCAAAGCCATGCTCGGTGAGCATTGTCTCCATATAACAATGAGCTTCTGCTTGATTTTTATTTTTTTTTTCCAAATTAAAAGAGGGTATATAAAGCATAACTGTTCCCAGGAAAGAAGCCCACACCCTGGGAAGGCCTAGCCTGTGAAAGAACTGAGGCCAGTGCTGTATGACAAGGCACAAGTGGACTGCTGCAAAGTTTGAAAACGTGTCACTACTTTTGTCCAGACCTAAAACCCAGGAAGAAATAATTGTCCCAGTAGTGGTTTTTGATTCCAAATTGTTCAAATGAAACGAGAAAGAATTTGTGAATGCACACATTTTGCTCTGAACTGTGAAATAACTTATGAATTTATCAGCATCTTCTTCACTTGGATAACTTTTAACACATCATGCATGACTAAAAAGACAGAGACCAAGACGTAAGTTGTACAATTTGACTCAAGTTTTCCCCGTTATACTCTTCTGGATGTCAGTGGAGTTGGCAATAACAGTAATCACTAAAGATAACAGAAAAGACCTCATATCCCAGCACACAGGGACTGTTCAGCATCTCACCAGGACAGAGATGCCACAGATGCAAACTCTGGGTTGCTGACAGTAAAAACGCCCCACCTAATGGCTGAATTTGTAAAGCAGGCTGCAGGCAAGCAGTGATGAAAGCAGAGAAAACGTGGGCACAGGGGTGGGGATAGTAAGGAAATTTGGGAAACCATTTCCTCTCTGATTTCTGTGCCGGTAAGGACTGGACACCATTCAAAAGAAGTTTGTCTGGGTGACAAGAACCTGACAAATAATAACTGGGGATCCTTACGGATCTGTTACTTGAGAAATAAGCACAAGGGTATTAACAGCAAAACAATTTTAACTAGTGCACTCACTGTGTGGTTTCCAAAATGTACCAGGTTCTGTACATTTCATTACTCCTTTTCATTTCCATGAGCATCTTTTCATAGAATTGAAACATTTTTCACTCCTTGATGAGAATTAGGAAAAAATAGGGCAAGAAATCTTGTTAGGTATCTGATTTCCTGCCAACTAAAAGAATTTTTGTATACTGAACAACCAGAGAACCAGCAGGTCAGTATTGTACCTCTTAGGACCTAAAGGACCTGAAAAAGTGTTGGGAATTGCTACATACCTCCTGTTACTGCACTTGGTTTATCCTTAATGTGTCCTTAGTTATGGGTGCAAGAACAGCTCTGTAAGATGGTGGAATTTTCATCTAGCAAACAAGTGCTACAGCAGGTTCTCAATGATGCATGTCATGCAACTGCAGAAATGTGTTGCTAGAGGGGAAAATAAAGTCATAAAAATCTATAATACACTGGACTTGTTATTCTCAAAAAGCCACCAAACAGTCTTAGGAGCTCTATTTAAAAAAAAAAAAAAAAAAAAAAAAAAAAAAAAAAAAAAAAAAAAGTCCAGTGACTCCAAATGTCCAAAATGGGACACCTTATCAAAGATCTGATTTTTTGAACAATTGCTCAGCATTTGCTCTCTGAAAATCAAGCTTCTTTCATAAGATGCCTCATGTTAGGCAATCAAATCTCCCTTTCAATAAATTGCCCCAGATTTCTGACACACAGGAGAATTTTCTAGGCGCTCACTTGCCCATGCATCTGAAAAAGAAAAGACGTGAACAAAAGAATTGGTGTGCAGGGACTGGCCAGCTCCCCGCAGCCCTGTAGGTGGAAATGCAGCCAGTGCAGGTTGCTTTTACTGCAACCACTTTCTGCAGATCACACCCCCTTTTTTTGGCCTGCACAATGGCATTTGCTGCAGTTGCTGGCTGAGATGCAGTCTAAAAAGAAGGTGAGTCCTTCCCATTGCTGTGAACCCCAAGAGTTCAGGAGGGAATCAAAGAAAGAAACTCCTGGACACTCTAGGAGCTGGTCCATCCTTCTCAAGAACCAACTGTGTTTAGACAAGTTACACCATCAGAGTGAAATCCTTGTGCCCCTTGGGGTTCATACCAATACACAGGACTAAGAAATGGCAGCTTTGGATTGCTAACCCAGTTACTGAGATCATTCATTGTTCTGAGGGATGGGAACAGTGCAGACAGCAGTGATTTAAACACGCAAATGTATCTCAACTCTAACTGTCTCTGAGCTCCAGGACACTCATTGCAGAAGACTAGAAATCCCCAAAAGACATCATCTCTATTAACTCATTTAGATTATACACATCATGTAACAAGAAAGTCTGTACCATTGTCATGTCATACAGATTTCTTAATAAAACTGATTTCCTTCTTGGATGGGTTCCTTATTTGTACCATTGAGTCTTACTTGTGTATTGAGAAGATTAAAGTAATAAAAGCATATAAAATAACAATCTTGTAATCATTCTGTCATTATTAGGGAAAGAGCATGAGAAACAAAGACAAACAGCACCTGTAGGAGCTTCATCAGTATACAAACTGTTTTCCTTATGCCCAAGAGAGCTGACACATGCAGAGTTTCATGAGACAATTAGGAATAAGTAGGAAACATAGAAAATTAATTATGCAAATGCCATGGCTTTGAAAAGAGCTTGGCAAAGTGCTTTTTCTGGAGCTTGTTCCTTGCTGCCCTGTCTCTGCTGGCTCCTCAGACCCTGGCAAAGAGCAGGTTGTGTGTCAGGGAGGAGACTCCAGCCACCAAAATAGGAGCAGTGACAGGCTAAGGATCAGGTTGATTGGACCGACTGCCTCCTCCTGTGCTGCCCGTAGGGTGGGGGTGCCTGGCCAGGGCAGGGCTGAATCAGATTTGGCTACCTGTGGTTCAAGGCTGGCAGAAGTCAGTAACCTGGTGGCCACATTTGTGCATCAGAGCTGTGGAAAGGCCTCGGGCAGCTACTTCTTCATATACAAGCTTTAAGAACAGCTTTTACTGTTGAGACTGCCAGATGCTATCCTCCCCAGAACGTGAAAAAAAACTGACCCTGGGAACATGGAAATACAGTTACCCACTGAGTAGTCCAGAGTGACCAGCAAGCATTCCAGCCCTGCCTGCTGCTTGGCCAGAGTAGCTGGGCAAACCCAGGGCTAGCCTGTGAGGAGCCAATCCTGGAGAGACCCCTGACACTTGCCCTGGGCCTTTCTTCTGCTCCCACAAATGCCAGTGAAGGGAAGAGAAGGATCACCCTGCGCCATCTGAAGATATTTTGGAGGACAAAAATTCAGTTCTGTTCTTTCTCGTCACCAACTGTCTGTGCAATCATCAGTGTTTAACTGCTTGATTTTTATAAAACAGAAGACACTTTACAGGCAGCAGGGAGCTTGGATAACAGCTGTGACCAGGGTCCAGCAAGCATCCAGCCTGGACCTACTGCCTGGATGTGAGCAGCACAGGGGAATAGGGACACAAGCTGCCTATCCACATTCAGCATTGTCCTGTACATCCAACTCCCCTTTCAAAACCACCACCACTGATCATCACTTCCCCTTCAGCTTTTTCAGAGTTATTTCTCCAAGAGATGTGTAGGTGAGATGGTCACTGAGTGGGAAAAGTGTGGTGGAGAGTGAACACAGCCCACGTGAGCATGCAGGTTGTCAGAGTAATCCCTTACAAAGGCAGCATTTTTTCAGCTGTATGTTCAGTTGAGTTGCAACTCCCCTATTATTACCCAAACCAATGTCAGCAGTTGCTTGGGGACTTCTGATGTTCCTGTGGTGTTTCTCTTCACAGACTTGTACAACCCATTATTGAAAAAGATACTAAGAGTTCATGTAAATTGTGTGGGAACACAATTCCCATCAGGAGTGAGTATGACACTGATTGTCAATTAGAAGAAACAGACTTATGTAAGTACTACATGGAAGCAAACAAACTGTTTCTGAGAAAATATAATGAACACACAGTTAAGTCTTGATTTTGTCCCCCCAAAGCAGTAAGGCTTTCTGATACCAAAAGAATCAGCTTCAGCCTATGCCTTGCTTCTCTATCTGCATAAGGGGAATGAACAACTTTTTCCCCCACTTGGGTGCCTGTCTTTATATACATAAGTTCTTTGGGTCATGGCAGTCTGCCACAAGTGTCTGCATATGGATGTACACCCTTACGACTGCAACCAAGAGCTCACCTGGAGTTTTGTGGCAATGTGAAAACTCAGTCTGACTATTACATTTATTATTTTCTATTAACTTCAGTCCCTCATTTTCAAAATCCACCTGGAAGCAAACATGTGGCATGGGTGCAACCTCTAGGTGCTGCCTTTTCAAGCAACCTAACACTGAGGCTTAGTTTTGAAATAAAGTGGTTCAACGACTTCTTTAAATATCTTTTTAAAATAAGTGGACACTGCTCTCCAATGTATACCACCAGTGCCCAGCTCTAGGCAAATAGAAATGCAAAATCAGGTCTTTTTTATGCTTTCTCCTTTAAAAACCCAGGTTTAAATGAAAAATCATCTCTTTACAAATCTCAGGGGCTAAAGTACAGTGAGATAATTACAGCAGTCCAGGGGCTGAAGAAAAGTTCAGCTTCACTTCTGAAGGGCATGAGATCACCACAGCCTCCCTGAAGATGGTTAAAATTCCTCTTGGAGTCTTTTGTGAGTGATGAAGGACTGTAAGAGTGTGTTAAGTCAACCAGCAACAACAGGACCCCAAAGCTTTGCTAGGATTCCCAAGCAGCCCCTTGTCTGGTGACTGCCCTCCTTGTAACCCTATGGCAGCAGAGCAGAAGCTCCAGCAAGGACAAGATCACAACAAAAAAAGCTCTGGTAAGAGCCAGAGGAGGCTATGGAAAACAGGTGTGGATCTCACCCACAGTTGGTAGGACCAGTGGGGCCAAATGTGCAGTGCATTACAGGCAAGAGATGTAGTAGTAACAAGGCTCTGCTGTTTCCCATTAGGGTGCCACACAATAGTATGTAGCACATGGGTTACAGTACTGGCAAAGGCAGGTTTAGAGACTCCTGGGATTCTCTGAGGCGTTATCAAACCTTTCTGCTGCTGGAGGAGCTAGATTATGTATGGTTTCCTTTCATCAGCTTAGAGATAGCTTATATTCAAAATGGGGTGAAACTGAGGTTGCCTCAGTTTCCTCTTGGATTTTTTGAATTTTGAATGGGAGAAATATCATGAAAATTAAATGTTTTCTTTAGGGGTTGACTTTTTATTGTTAATTGGATGCAACTGTTATTTGAGAGCACTAAAAATAAGTTAAATGTTCTCCTTAAAACTTATTTCAAATAGAAAAATGCATTCCAATAATGTTCCTCCATCCTGACAAAGAAAGCCCAGACAAGAAACACCACATTTTAGTATCTTTCAAAACTAAAACATGTTCTCATAGCAAAACTATGCTTAAGAAACATATGTTCTAATCAAAACCATGTTTCATGGGGGAAAACAGTGCAGATTTCTAGTAGCTGGGGGAGGGTGTAAAGGCTTGGGCTGGGAAGCTGTGCTCTCTCCTTGCAGCTGAGGCCAGACATGAGCCAGCAAGGGTAGAAGAAGCCTGCTGCAGAAGAACATCAAGTCTAATTATTTTTACATTTTTTAAGCAATCCACTGGCATAGGATTAAGCTCCAGAGACAGACACTCTAAGCTGTTTGGGATAACACCCAGAGGGTGATTTCCTTTCGCTAACCGGTGCATAAAAGAGGAGTAAATCCTAAGTCCACCGTAAGCCAGGTGTCCCTGACTGCCGCCCACCTCCGCGGGGATGTTTCTTGCCCGGCACTCGCGAGTTGTCTCGCTGGCCTGCAGATGGCGAGTTTGCCATTTGGAGACGTGGCTTTTGCTGACAAGGTGGGGGGAAAGCCTGCGTCCTTAAGGGAATCTGAAAGGCAAATACTGTGTGAAGATGAGAGCTAAGAGTTAACTCTTCACCCGTCCTAGCAGCTCCCACAGTGCTTCATTTCGTGCGCATGACCCATTGTTTACCTGGCATGAGGATATTGCCCCAAAGATGGTAATATCAGTACTTCAGCTGCTCATGAAACATTACTATTTGCAATGGAAACAGGGTGCTTCACTACCCACTTCAGCAGCAGCCACGGCCCACAGCACAAAATCATTAAGACTGTGATGATCATCCTATCATTTTCTTGTCCCCCCTACAGTCTTTAGTAATACAGAGACATGAATTAAAAGATACCAATATTGACTGACTCCGAAGGTCCCACAGCACAGCCCAAGACTATGACTCAAGCAATGACTTGCAGCATTACTGATCTCTGTGCCACCATGAGTTAAATTCTCCAAAGAGTTAAAAAATACTCAGTCTGGGCCCCACTGAATCATCACATACTTCTAGGAAAATGTTTTCCATATCTGTTTTTCAGAATCCATGTCTGTGTTTTCAACTCATCTGGACTCCTTCACCAATTCACGAAAGAAAAAATATGAATACCTCACAAAAGTAAAAATAAGATGTTGAAAAGAGTACTTTTAATAGACACAAGAATACATGTTTTCCCCTGACTGCCCACATGGAAACTCTGCTAAGCTCATCCTGTGACACACACATTTCCTATTGCTGGCTTCCCTCTCTTCCTTTCCACTCTCCTACTTTTCCCCTTACATTTATGTCCTGTTCAAGTGATACAAAATGAGACAAACATGAATCGTGAGTTTCCAAGAAATACAGAGAACTTGCTCTCTGGGTCAAATTTTCCAGTTATTTTTCAATAAAGATCCCTGAGCCCTCCCAAGAGCCTCATGAGAAACAATTTCTTTCCAACACACAGCTGCTCATTAATTCCTGGGAAAACCCCTAAAAGAAACAGAGTTTTCAGTAAGGTAGTAATCTTTCCATTCTGAAGTTTCATTGTTATTTTGTTATAGAAATGACTCACAGACATTCAAAAAACCCGAATTTTGAATGTTCTGTTTTGATCAGCTACACAGGTACACACATATACTGCACTCTGGTAGCAAATCTCAAATTTTGTGACAATTTGGTGCTCAAGTAACTAAAATATTTGGAGTAGGGCAGGGGTGGGCAGAAAGGTATTTCCACCCCTCCTGTACTCCAGGGCAATACCCATTCATCCCTGAATACCTTGGGATTTTCCCTCTGCTACCACCCCAGCTGTAGGAGGAGCTGGGCAGTAAGGTCCTCTGCATCTTGGAGCCCTGGGCAGCACAAGGGACAGGCAGCTGGTGCTGCTGCCAGTCTCACTGCAAAGCAGGTAGCAGCATCCCCTCAGACATGTCCAGCATGGCAGAAGGACCATCAGACCATAAATGCACAGCAAACAAGACAGGCCTGTTATATTTGCACCAGGGTTGAGCTCTGCCATCATGTTTTCTCTACAAGCCACAAGACCAGGTGAGTTGTGTGCTGTAACACAGCACTGACTCCAAACCTCATATAAACACCACCCTACCTTTGCTCTGCCACAACCACCATTGTTCCCACTGGCCCACAGGGAATGGGTGGATTTAGGAAGGACCCAGACACATATATGAGTGTGTTTGCCCGTGGCTTTCCCACTGCTCATCCAACACCCAGTGCTGCAGAG
Organism: Scytalopus superciliaris; assembly: GCA_013400415.1. NCBI lineage: Eukaryota > Metazoa > Chordata > Aves > Passeriformes > Rhinocryptidae > Scytalopus > Scytalopus superciliaris. Next base: position 104,171 of record VXBX01000792.1, on the reverse strand, counting down.
CTGCTGCCATGATGGGAGCTGCCTTGGGGCTGCTGCAGGAATGCTCTTAGACAGCAAGCAGCTGTGGAGCACAGAAGAGGGTGCAGGTTTCCTACAGTACCAGGAAAGGAGAAATGCATAGCAAAGGCTGAGTGTTGACAGAGGAAATTGTAATTTATGCTCAGAAGAGCATGTTGCTGGCAAAGGGCAGCACTTGGTACCTCATCCCGCCAGCAACCCAGAGACTCGACTTCATTTCTAGATCTTAACGACTTGTCTTTGACCCCATAACAGTGTGTGTCATGTGGGCAGAGCTAAGGGGAGCAGAGGGAATACTTCACTGGTATACTTCACTAGCCTGGGGGCACTCCCTTGCACACACAGCAACTTTTGGCTGATAAAACCCAGAATTTTTGGCTGACTAAAATTCCTTGCCTTACTGCAAGACCTTCTATGCCATTACCTCTGCCATTCCCAATGGGCCTCCAGGCTCAGTTGGGAGTGAAGTTGCCACAGGGTCTTCCAGATCACAGGGGTCTTAAAGCCATGTTAGCCCCATAAAGCACTTGGCACAGAATGTATCTTATTTTATACCTTACAGGATGGAAATCATTTGACTGCTTCCCCAGATTACTGCTGACAACAATAATCCCAGGATTTGTTGCCAGTTAGATGACGTGGTGGTGCAGGGCTGAAAGGAAGACTGCAGCAGTGGTAATCTCTCTCCAGCAAGAGCACTGGCTCCTTCACCTCACACATGTCATTTGGGGACCCCCACCCTGATTTCTGCAAAGCTCTGCCAGTTTGTGGTAAACAGTGGATTTGACAGTGCTGGGTTAATGGTCGGAATTAATGACCCTAAAGGTCCTTTCTAACCTGAGTGATTCTCTGAGACTATGATTCTGTGATTCTGTGTTATGCCTGCAGTCAAAACCAACAGCTAAGTGGCTTTGCCTAGCTGAGGCCCCTGCATTTTGTTCATCTCTTTCCATTTTCCACAGCTGAGAAGGCATGGATGGTGTTTTGCTGGCATCAACAACCTAATGCTCCACGTTTTACTTCAAGGCCCTTTTGACATTCATTGATGGGGCCTGCACAATGATTTCTTTGGCTGTTATTCTGCTGCAGGCATAGATCATGGGGCTCTCTCTGACTCCCCACCGCTTGCCATTCAACTTGCATTCCCCAGACACCACAGCCAGTTGGAAACTTTTCTAATGAGACTGCTTTATCACTTATGAATATTATCATGTGGGTAGATCTGTGAGTGAGCAGCCTGCTAATAATAAATGGTGATAAGAAAGAAGCCCTTGGCAAAGGCACATGGAATATTGCTCTGCAATATCTCCCTTATTCTGGGCCAGCTCAGGATGCCCCTCTCTACAAATGCGGATTCATACAGCAAACATGTTTGCATGTCCCCTGTCAGAGATCAAAGAGTCTTCGTCTGTGCTGTTCTCACTACTTAGTAATGAGGGAGACAAGTTTCTTGGTAGGGATTGTTTTGCTTCCCAAAATGTTAGAAGGATCACATAATAGGAATAAAATGAAGGCAATGGGAGAATCATGGTTTCCATCCATAACACACACACATGTGGGGGGGGGAAAAGAAAAGGAAAGAAAGAAGTCAGAATTTTGTAGAAAAGCCATTCATTCCATTAAATAGTAAGAACTAAAGGCTGTCAAGTTACTCTCTAGACTAATTTCCCATAGGGAAAGAGGTAAAATAAAAGCATAATGCAATTTGAAGGAAACAAACAGAATTAATTGCTTTCTATTAGTATTTGCCAAAAACCTGCTTTAGTTAAATCCTGAGAGCTGCACACGATGCCGCTGGCTCTAGGAACATGGCTGCATCTGCTGGCAGTCGGTAGTGTTGTTGGTATGTACAACACGTCTTCTAAAAATAGCCATGTTCAAATTAGACCTGCAAAAACCCTGATGCAGTGAGTCTGTGGTGTCCTTCCTCATCTTTCCTCACGCTCATCAAAGACAGACTTTGTCCCACCTTCTTCTAAACTATTTTTACCCATTTTTAATAGTACAGACCATCAACTCAACTACTGTATTGAAGTACATATGTTCAGGGAGGAGATCCAAGATGCCTTTGGCTTTTAGTTTAATTAAAGATAAGTGCTAAAATGGATGTGACAAGATAAGCATCTTGTATTTCCTTATTATCAGCATTTCTGTGCTCACAGCTTTGCTCTTTGCAATCATCTGGTGCAAATTTCTCAAATATTATTTGATATTACTCCACTGGTTTTCAAAATTGTTTAGCAAGCAATGTTAAATTCAGGCTGTACCCAGACACCTGAAGATAACTCTGTGGGTCAAGGAAGTGCAAGTCGCAAAAGCCAATAACTGCAAAGGAGGATGCATCTACAAAAGGTACTGAAGGGTGCTCCAGCAGCAAATCAGAGCATTGAAAAGCTAAAACCAGCCACTGATGCTCATGTAAGTGTTATCTAATTATTTTTCCTTTCCAGAAATCAGTACACCAGAGATGTCTTTTGTTTCATTATAAATGACCCCTTTGTGAGGACCCTTGACATCAACTGTGAGGTTTTTAAGTCCTGTTTATTATCACTATATAAACTTGACTTCAAGGACCAGCATTAACTTTCTCCCCTGGGAATACAAACGGTATTGTCAGGGACATGCTATCATTGCTGTGGGAAACACAACACCTTGCTAATCTGGCATTTGTTTCATGCTAGAAACAACACTGAAGCTAACCACCCCCTGTAGTAAACACACATCAGTACTCTTAAACACATCCAGTGCAGTCAAAGGAGCCACTGGTGTGGTGCACTTTGAAAGCTGAGTCCTTCCTAGAAAAGGAATTCCAAGAGAGTCCCCTCTTTCCCTTCCCCACCCCCCCC
>VXBX01000792.1:55102-101241 GCA_013400415.1 Scytalopus superciliaris | reverse complement strand
GCACAGGGTGAATCTGAGGAAGTTCTCAGCAAGCTGTCCCTCTTCCTGGTACCTGAATGTTTGATTCTCAGCTCACAGACAGGTGCTAGACTTGCAACTTTTCTGTGAGTTATATTTGATCCTGTGATGTGCAGGGGGAAAATTCTGAGATGTTTTGTACAATGTCCAACACACCAGCAGTTTTTTCCTACTGGATGGAAGGCTGAACTTGCTTTTGTTCTACTTGCAGGCTCCTTCATGTTTATTTTCTCTGACTATTCAACTGTGGAGTAAAACTGTGACTGTATCTTCACATTTATGATATGGCCTGCTTTAACATATAGCCACTATCTCTATTTTTCTGTAACACGACAAAGGCATGTGAGAGACAGAACAGCCACATGTAATATATTTTGTGAGAACCAGTTGGTTCCTTCAAGCAGAGACTGGATATTTCCAGCTAGGAGGAGTGCTAGAGCTTCCCAGCAGTGTTTCTTATAGCTCAGCAACTCTGTGTTGAGCATTGGAGGGTTCCAAGACTTTGGTGGGTTTCAGAGCTGGAGAAAGAAATCACCTTTTTTCTTAGGTGAAGGTCTGAGTGACAATTTTTCACACTGGAGGAGAATCATCTCTTCTTGAGTGATTCACACACTCTCTCCGATGCTGCATTGCCACAGCTGCTTGAATCCCAGGCTGAAACAAAGAACTGAAAATTGTTAGGAGAGGCATGACAAACACACAGTCCCTTCCCTTCTCCACCCCAGTGACTTCTGTGGGGTCAAATCTGAGCTTTCTTTGCTGAAAGGTGTTTCATTTACAAAAACTGTGTTGCACACGGAAAAAGAAACACTAAATTCTCAAAGTCTGTGATTCTCAGCAAATTTTATACAGGGCATTTCTGCTGCCACCAGAATACAAAAAGCTATGCCTGAAAGAGATTTCTAGAACAGCATAATTAAGAGAATTGCAGCTGGAATTACTTATAGAGTCGTTCTTTGGAATGCTAAATGGTTTCATCACATGTAGATACCGTGGGCTAAACTGTAACTGAGTGGGGCACGGAATAGGGGCCTCTACAAGGCATGTCCACAGCAGGCCAACTGTAATGGTCTAATGTCAGTTCTAAATATTACTTAATGTATTTTGGTGAGCTGATTTGCATTGACACAGGGATTATTGACTATAGTCAATTTCCCATCAACAATTTTCCATCAGCATCTAGTAAGACAATGATTGCGCTTTTGCAACCATATGAAAAAACTATTACTTTGCATAGATTAGGAAAGATAATAATTATCATAAAGCTTACTTGATTGTCTTTAGAAATTTAGCAATTNTATCCAGTGCAGTCAAAGGAGCCACTGGTGTGGTGCACTTTGAAAGCTGAGTCCTTCCTAGAAAAGGAATTCCAAGAGAGTCCCCTCTTTCCCTTCCCCACCCCCCCCNTTCAAGCAGAGACTGGATATTTCCAGCTAGGAGGAGTGCTAGAGCTTCCCAGCAGTGTTTCTTATAGCTCAGCAACTCTGTGTTGAGCATTGGAGGGTTCCAAGACTTTGGTGGGTTTCAGAGCTGGAGAAAGAAATCACCTTTTTTCTTAGGTGAAGGTCTGAGTGACAATTTTTCACACTGGAGGAGAATCATCTCTTCTTGAGTGATTCACACACTCTCTCCGATGCTGCATTGCCACAGCTGCTTGAATCCCAGGCTGAAACAAAGAACTGAAAATTGTTAGGAGAGGCATGACAAACACTCAGCCCCTTCCCTTCTCCACCCCAGTGACTTCTGTGGGGTCAAATCTGAGCTTTCTTTGCTGAAAGGTGTTTCATTTACAAAAACTGTGTTGCACACGGAAAAAGAAACACTAAATTCTCAAAGTCTGTGATTCTCAGCAAATTTTATACAGGGCATTTCTGCTGCCACCAGAATACAAAAAGCTATGCCTGAAAGAGATTTCTAGAACAGCATAATTAAGAGAATTGCAGCTGGAATTACTTATAGAGTCGTTCTTTGGAATGCTAAATGGTTTCATCACATGTAGATACCGTGGGCTAAACTGTAACTGAGTGGGGCACGGAATAGGGGCCTCTACAAGGCATGTCCACAGCAGGCCAACTGTAATGGTCTAATGTCAGTTCTAAATATTACTTAATGTATTTTGGTGAGCTGATTTGCATTGACACAGGGATTATTGACTATAGTCAATTTCCCATCAACAATTTTCCATCAGCATCTAGTAAGACAATGATTGCGCTTTTGCAACCATATGAAAAAACTATTACTTTGCATAGATTAGGAAAGATAATAATTATCATAAAGCTTACTTGATTGTCTTTAGAAATTTAGCAATTGCTCAGGGAGGACTGGCAGTGACCAGATACCATGTAAAAGGGAATTATTATAAAAATTATACAATTGGAGTTTCTGAGAAGAAAATTATTGAAAAATATGTTGTGGAGAAATAATAAAACACAGAAATAGAAGGTACCTGTTCCAGAAGCAATACAGGTGTAGAACACTATCACATCCAGTGATTGCTATGGCTCAATGAATAATTACAGCATATTAAGTTCTATGGTTTTCTTAAATTCATACACAGGGAAAATAAAATTTCTGAGTTGAAAAAAACAAGCTGGTGTATTGTTAGCAACTGAGTTACACTTTAAATAGAAAACAGAATCAAACAGCTGGCTGAGAACATACTATTTCTGTAACTAATTATGCAGCAAACCATGGAAATACCAAAATGTTGCTGATAGTTTTCAATGTTACACTTCCCTCTTCAATTTATTATTTTAAGACAGGAAAGAACAATGTCAACAATACCTGAAATAAGAAAAAGAAAAATTAACTTAAATAATTTCAATGTTGACAATGTGTCAGTTAGTGATAGTATTAATATTTGGGGGACATTCATCCACAAATTAACACAAAATGAGAATTAGTCATATGATATAATCTGTAACCTGATAAAGTAAGGCAGAAGGAAGGCATAATTTGATCCTAGATGTTGCAATCAAAGTTTCTTACCTCTCAAAGGAATTTAAAAACACGATACTACAGCGTGTATCTTGATCACATGTAAACACTGAGGCATGTCTGCACTGATGGCTGTTGCTATAACCGTGCAGTTCCAAGAAGCTTCAGCTGCTCTTGCTGTCAAACCCAGTTTTAGGTTTTCACAAATCTTCTTATTTTTCTTTCAGCCTGTGAGTTTGAAAAAATGTAGGGAATAAATATGCAGAAAGCTATGGTGAAGAACAACCTCCTTGGGAGCACATTACTTTTGTAGAGGCCAGCCCTCCAGAGCTGGGAATTTACAGAAAGGGAATTTGCTAATCTGACTTAAACTCAGTACTCCTGTATGTATGCATTATAAAATAGTATTCAATTACATAAACTTAAAATCTGTGCTCCTAGAAAACTCCTGCCTTATTCCATGTGAGAAATGGAATGTCTATTACTGAATGGGTAGCTATACCTTCCTCTTACACCGAACTATGTTATTACTTTAAGGATTTTTTTTCCTTAATGCATGATTTTAAGAGAAACACTTTACTGCATGGAGACAATTAAGTGAAATAGATAATGTTCTTCACATGTAACACTATGTATTTACATGCAATTACTGTATTTAAATACCTGTAATGATAACTCTGCCTGTTCCTTACAGAACAGGATACCTGCTTGAGACAACTGAAATCAGAGTCCTTGCACGAGTCCTCATGCAGAGGCAAGTGAAGGCCAGGAGAAGGTTTGCCTTCACTTTTCTCAACTAGGACAAAATGTGAAATCATAGTAGACAGCCAGAGAACACCCAGGTTAAGCCCTATCTCTGAACAGTAGATCTTGGAGCTACTATGTTTTCTAGGCATGGTTCCTTCACAACTGGGGATAAGAAAGAAAAGGGGGATGGGATAAGTAAGGAGTTAATGATCTCCAATCTTCTCTGTCATCTCTCCCTAGGAAATTTCAAAGTTCAGTTACAAGCCTTGTACTCATGCAGGAAAATAAACATCAGCAGCATGATTTAAAGGGCTTTCAGCATACCCCTCATGATCATTCATGTAGATAAGAAAAAAAAGAAAACAAACAGAACAAAGCCATCTAGAAAATACTTGGGTTTTCAGTTGAAATAACAAACACCTTTTACAGAGTTGCTGCCTGACCCAAGCTAGATTCATCAAGTAGTTAGCCACAAAGAACCACAGAACCTGGTCTGCCCAGGTATGGTTATTGGTCTGTGATAGCTACTGACCTTTTTCTAAGGGCACCCTGTTCCTGTCTTAGGAACCCTTGCTGCTAATAATGTTCAAGTATTTTTTCCATATAACTTTTGACATATAATTTTGCCATGTTTTTCCCACTGAGGGCACTACCATATCATTCCTCTGTCCCTGCTGTTTTCAATACTGTCACTTACAGCCTTGAGCCTTCTTTTCTGACACAGCTGGAGGATGGCAGCTGAGTGCAAAACCTTTCTGCAGAGATTTCCATGGGTAATGTTGATTCTCCAGGCAGCTGCGGCAGTATGCAGCAAGCTTTAGAGCTCTTTTTATAGATGCTCATAGCAGCATGCTTTGACTCGCAGGGCCACAGTCATACCTAGGATAATCAAAATACTGGCAATTCCCAGACTACACATGGATTTGTGACTTGTCCTAGCAGCTAGTAACCTTCATAGACGTGAAGCTGTGAAGCCTTCACTGAATATTGGAATTTAACTTTTTAGAATACATTTCTGTCCTTGCTATGCAGTCTGTTCTAAAGTTCAGTGACTGCTGTTGGAACAATTCACATAAGCAGGTCTAATCAGGCCTGCAGACTACAATTACGTAAGCATGGTGCCATTTTCTGGGACAGAAATATGGAGCAAGTTCAGCATTTCATTACATTTCATTATGGATTGAGAGCCTCAATCCATACATAGGTGAAGGCTGACTAAACTTTGTAGGTAACTGGTTGTAACAGGAATCAAGTGTGTCTGGATGTGATGGTGGCATTCCTTAACCTTATTAGCTGGATGAGTAGTCTAGTCCTGGAGCACATTGTGCCTAGGTTAGAATACAGACATGCACTTATTAAAAAAAATAGAAATAAAAAAATGTACACATATGCATACACATATATATCGACTTCTTACTGGATATTCTGTACTGCCAAATCTACTTAATCTAAACTGTTTTCCTTAAGTATGGAGCAGCAGATTATTTCAGACCACAGGAAAGTAGTTCAAGCCAAATGGATGCAGAGTAGAGCTCCAGCAAAGCAAGGTATACATGTGTGGTAAGGTTTACTAAGTACAGACAACAAAGGTCAGTGGCTGTATGGCAAATCACATGAGCTAGGGAAGCCACATGTGCTGTGGGAATTTCATTCCGTACTTAGGATACTATAACATCCAGTCAGTAGCAAGAATTATCTTTTTATCTTTTCTCCAATGCTGCTGCATTCATATTTTCTAAACAATTGCTATTAAACATTTTGTGAGCAGTTAGGGTTTTTTTTTAAACTTACTGACTGGATCTGGAAAAACAGAGCCACTGCCTTTGCTGGAAATGGTGTTTCTCACTGGTATTTCTTAATAAACAGATACACCCATGGTGTTTTAAAAATATTAGGCACAATAAATGCACATGCACCTATATCCATACACACCTTATCCTTCCTCAGTCCTATAGCACATTTCTTTCCCCTAACAATTTCTATTCTCTGGCCTCCCTAAAGCCAGTAAAGAAGAACCTGAAAAGAACCTCCACTATATTTATGATATACAAAATAATAATTTATTTATTCCATTCTTGGATGGATAAAGAATCCTTATGGCCACCACAGGCAATCAGAGAAATACTTCAAGGCACAAATATTATCAAGATGTTTCTCCTGATGCTCCTTCCACACTTCTGGCCTAAAAGTAACTACAGCTGTGGGGTGGTATGTGAGGAGCTGGACCACATTACAGAACTGCTGATACATCAAGCATAGGTGTCATAGCACACATTTCACAGCCTTAGGAAGTGTGAAGCCACCCCAGATTAATTCCTGATAAGAATTAAAATCTTCCTGGTATTGATATTTATAAACTGCTCTGCAAACACAAGAAGGGAAGCCTTGCTCTCTAAAATACAGGGTATGAGACAAGCAAAGCTTTGAATGCCTCAGCCCATGAAACACTCATCTGCTGTACCTTCATCTGCCTTTGCAAGGAACACATCCAAATGCCTACCCTTAAAGGGAAGTCACTATTTTAAGGACTCACTCTGGCAACATCAGGATGGGAATTGCTACCAAATACTTTCACTGTACCAGAAAAACTTCAGGGATAAAGTTCAGGTGCAAAAAGGGAGGTGGTGAGGGAGAAGTTATATAAAGTATGTTTCCATTGCACCAGGTGGCAGGTAGGAAGGCTGTAAGCTTCACTGGTCTGAACATCAACTAGGTCTGCCCTCCTGCAGTCTGCTACTGTCACCAGCTTCTTCAAAAGTAAAGGATTAAAAGTAAAAAGTGTCCTTTTCTGCTGATCACAACACCAAGCACATGCAGTTTTCAGATTCAAGGGTTTATGCATTAGTTTCTTTAATGCCTTTGAAAGCAGCATGATATCATCTGCCCAGAAGAGAGCAGCATTGATACCCTGTGAAAGACAGGCAAGGTATTATCTCTTGCCAGACAGTGGGCTGGCTCATAGGATCAGACAAAATACAGGGATTCAATTATTGTGTTGAAACTTAAGAATTATTTCTATTAATCAATTAATATTCTAAGTATTCTTAACAGGAGTCTTTGTCTGTAAAAGGCATAAACCTGAGTGAAACACACAGTTGTTATATTTGTGTTAGAGCAACAGAAACTGTATGCAACATCTGAGGCTTGTTGACAGTGAAAATGCACTGTGGTATACACAAGGCTACCCTTGATGCACTGCAGATGTACCATTAATTAATCACAGAAACAATCTGCTCTTTGCAGGGAACTTTTGATGGATCCATTTTAAAAGGAACACGCACCAAAGAGCCTGACCTTGCCAGGTGAAGTATAACCCTGTTACCAAACAAGCCTGTGGCTTCGGGATTTGTGGGAGAGGAGGATATTCTGTTTAACTGAGGCCTCCTTCTCTTTAGTGGGACAGCATCGCCTCCTATTCACACCTCTGCCAAGGATTTTCTATGAGACTCTGCGGGGCAGAGCTGTTTGCAGAGCCTGCCTCTGCCTACGCTCCACCAAGGCAACGCTGGCGGCAAGTCAAAGGCAGGCTTGGCTTGGCACGGGCAGCGGGCAGCTCTCCCCGGGCTGGTTTGTAATCGGTTCCAGTTCTGCCAGTACCCGAGCGTGCTTGTGATGCCACACAGTAACCTGAGCAGGGCCACGCTCCTGCAGGAGAAGCCCTATCCCCTGCTGAAGCACAGAATTTTCGCATTAAAAAAAAGATGTAATAATTACGTTTTGCTGAACAATCACGAACTTCCCCAGCACTTCGATGGCACTTGAAACAAGTACAACTCTCTATAATTTTCCTGCTGCCATTAGGGTTGAGCCACTTTCCCATTTCTGTGTGGGTGATTGCCTTTGATCCCAGAGAGAAGGTAGCTTTCTCGAGGAGTGTGCTGAACAACTGTTGATCTCCCCTGTGAAATCCCATCTGTTGTCTTCAGCAGCTCGTACTTGCTGGCTGAACAAGATAATGTTTCTCCGGCAGTAGCTGTAATTTTCCAAGCACTTTGCCGGGTGCAAAGTCAGGACTTGACTCAAAAAGGACACGCAGGGATATGATTTTGCTGTCTCCCTTCCGTGTTCACAGCGAGTTACGAATCAAGCTGCTGGCAGTCAGATAGGGCCGAGTCCCTGTGGGTTTCGGGGTTTGTTTGGCACCTGTGAAGATGAAGAAGAGCAGTGTGCCAATTTTAGAGCTGGGGTCTGGGAGTGGGGAAGCCAATTTTTGGGTATAACCTTTTGCACTGTTACTCCACATTTTTTTACAACCCGCCATTCGTTATCTAAATCATGTTTAAATGAATGTTTATGGTGGAAGGTGATCAGCAGAAGCCGAAGTTGGTGGTATTTCCGTGTACTAGGGGAAGGCTCTCGCCCCAGAGTGTGTCTGGGCAGCGATGGGAAGGGCCAGGGCACCCAGCCCGGCAGAGTTTGGGCAGCACGGGGTGTGGCTCCTGCGGTGTGCAGGGACAGGGGCTGGGCAGCCACGGCCCTTGGGGGTCCCTGACAGCTCTGATGAATAAACTGAGGAAATTAAACGGAGGACTCTGATGATTTGCGGCGAATTCTCCTCGCTGGTTATGGGGAAATCCCTTTGGTTTGAAGGGGCCGCACCTGAAGACGCTCTCACCCTGCGTTAGCGAGGGATTTGAATTTTTTCCACAAAATTCTCGTGAGAGAGGCGTGCGAGGCTCCAACCTGGACGGCCGGCCCCTCCCGGCCGGGGNGACTGGGCGTACAGGTGAGGGGCACGGGGCTGGGCGAGGGGCGAGGGGCCGGGGGTGCCCCGGGCACGGGGGGCGAGCGATGCCGCTCCGAGCCGCGGCACCGCGGAGGGACCGGCGGAGAGACGGGGCCCCTCCCGGAGCGGCCCCCACAGCACCCGCCGCGCCCCAGGGCAGGCAAGGGTAGGGAAGGCACCTTCCCTCTGGAACCTGCCGTCCCTGCTCTCCCTCCCTGCCTCGGGAGCGGGGCTGAGCCTGACATTAATCTGTCCCTGCTGCCTGGGCAGTCGCAGCCCCGACTGTGGGATGCGTGTTCGGGGAGGTGCTGCGGGGGAGGGCTTGGGGGTTCGCACATTCCCGTGTCGGGGGTCTCGATGTCTCTTACGCCGGTGGTTTCTGTGTCAGATTGTGTCACGCGAACACTGAGGTGACTCTTCTAAGCGGCCAACTCGGTAGTAGCAATTTGAGGTCTGAATATTTAATTGTTCCTCTTCTGATTCATGCTTGCTACCTGTGACGCTCCTGGTGAGCCGGTTTTCCCCAGGCTGCGCCAGTGCTGCTCCATGGCCAGACTCCTTCCCCACGAATGACACGGGCAGTATTTTGGGAAGTTAAGCCCCGAAGTCTGACTGAAATAAAGCCCTTTGTGAGTGGACAAGCCTCTCTGCCTGTTTAACTCGCACAGAGCCTGTGGGTGTGCTGTACTCAGGTGACAGTCGGCAGGTATAAAGCACACTGGGAAGCTGCCACAAATCTAATTTAGCAAGCTGACTTGGTATGTTAGTCTTACAATCAACCACGCAGTTCCGAAACTCTGTCAGCATCATGCTGCGTGAAATAATGTGCTGTAACACTGAAAAATTGTAAAAGCTAATAAAATAAGAGGGTTTGATACTACATACGAAGAAGGTGGATTCACAGAAGGACTTGTCTTTTTTCCCAAGTTGTATGCTTTCACGAAGATAATTTCAGAAATCGCCCATTTTGAAAATAATTTTTGTAACTTGTTACACGTGTACTTTTTATTGTCATTTTTCTGTGCAGATGAGTGTGGAAAGGGAGCTCAAGCCATACGGGAGCTGTTGTGTTATACCTTCCTACTTTTCAGCTGTTTGTCTGTATTGTGGAGAAAAACACCTTCAGATTCTCTGTGGTCATAATTTGGATTGGTTTTGCACACAACACATCCCTTGCTCCAAAAACTCCTGACTTGTAAAAGCAGTGAAATCTGTAAAACTGGTTGAACAGTGCATGTTTAAATTAATTCACTTAAACAGCTCTGATATGCTAAATGAAGTGTAACAGTTTGTGTAAAGTAGGGTTTTGCTGGGAGGAGGGAGTTTTGAGCTGCTTTTAGAAATAGCAACTGGAAGTTATTTAAAGCATACTTGCTTATTATTTTTTTTCAGCTGTAGATATGTGGAGACATGGAATTGTTTTTTATTTTGTAGGGTTGATCCATATGGGTTTGAAAGGCCAGAAGACTTTGATTATGCGTCCTATGAAGCATTCTTTTCCAGGTATCTAGTGGTACTCACTAGAAGAGCAATAAAATGGTCCAAGCTCCTAAAGGGGAATAACAGTATACAGAAGAGTTTAAAAGGTGAGCTGTGTGTCTGCTTATAGGTAAGAGTGCGTGTTGGAACCAATATAAATGATATTCAATGGATTTGTGGTTTTGAATGTTAAATACCATTTCTGTCTTCAGCTGAAAACTGGTAGTGTAAACATTGATGATACATAAGCAGGTATGCTGTTGTTAGAGGGATTTGATTTAAAGCTTACAAGGAAGTAATCCTTCTTTGGCATACACTATAGTATCTTATTACATCTGCAACCCAGATACTATGGTCACTGGCACTTCAAGATGCTGTTTTGCAGCTATTTGTATTGTACTCTGCTCTCTAAAACGACATGAAATTATGTAGAGGATGCTGTTTTGAGCTCCAGGAATCAGGTTATTAGGGCTTTCAGTTGCTGACTCTTTGACAGTTCTTTAGATTGCTGAGATTTTCTGTCTCTCTGTATCTTCCTTTTGTAAAATGATGTTCACCACGCAGCTGAGAAGGTGCATAATAAGAACCTATGATAAATGCCCTACAAAATGAAGAAAGTGAAATGAATGCAGAAGCTAATGTGACATTGGATACAATGCTGATGAAGTGTTAATGTCTGCTTCAGAAAGCAAGGAAAAACATCAGTAGAGGTTTTCTTGAAAGACAGACAGGTAGAAATAAATGGAAAAGAGTCAGGAAGTGCCAGGGAATCCTGTGGAACTAAAGAGTGGGGGTTTTCTCTCTTTTTCTGGGTTATGTTTTCATCTAAGCATCTACATTTTGCTTTTAATGGTGCTATTCAGCTTGCTTTTCTGGGGTGTCTTTTAGAGTTTGGCAGAGTTCTTTATAAGTATGTTAAAGAAAAAGTGAGTAAAAGCAAAATAAAAGTTAATCAGGCATTGACTGTAACATAGTTAAATATTTAGATCTGTGCTCTAGGTGCAGACTCTGACTGCTGATTCTGGTGGTTTTGGTTTTTGAGGGGTTTATTTTTTTCTGGCACCAGGAATGGGATGATAACTAGTGGGACTTTTAAAGTATAACAGTGTATTTTGTGTATAGATGCCCACTTTAAGTTTGAGAAATCCCAGAAAAATGCAGGTTTGAGCTCTAGCTGTTAGATCATGTGCTGCTAACCAGAAAGTATCTGCTTCTAATATCTTATTTTTCTTAAAAATGTCAAGCAGCTTTTGTTTAGGGTGTCAAGTTTGAATATAGAGATAAGTTTGTGGTATTTTGAATTGGTGAGGATTTTGAGATTCAGCAGAATTTAGTCTTACAGTTATGGAAAAATAATATCAGGTATTCGTCTCCTGCTCTTAAAATGTGTGAATGGTGACAGTGGCAGCTGTTAACAATGTCTGTGAATACATTTAATTCCTCTTTGCGTTCCCAGTTCGAGCATTGTAGGCACAGAATGTTACTGTGATATGGTGTGAATGTCTCTGGTCTTATTTTGGAGCCAAAACTTTGCCCAAAACTCCACCAGGTTTCAGAACCAATGGTCATGCTGCCCCACCAGCCATGTAATGACAGTAGCCTTTAACATTGTTTCTAATAATTGTTTCTAACAGGCTGCTCTTTGTGAAAAATGGGTTTCTGTAAATCCACTGAGTGGACACAGGAAATGGCTCTTGATGTTCACAAGCCTTTGTGGGGTTGGTGCTTCATCTTTGACATTGCTAACCTTTGCTAAAGATAGGTGGATTTGTGGGCTATGCGTTCTCCTGTATGTATGTCACATGTAATTATAAGGAAAGTAACAGGAATTATCAATGGTGAGGAAATGTAGTCCGAGTGGAGATTCAAAGTTGTTAGAAAAAGCTTCCTGCATTAATCCTCAGCTGATACCTAGGCGGAGAAGAGTGAAAGGTTGACCTGTGCAATTACTGATTTTTTAAATACTTTCCTTCTTATATTGCTGTTAAGATTGAAGGCCATTGCATATGCATGTGGAATTGTGTAAGCAGGTGTTTAGTTGTGTGCTTTACCCTGCAATATGATCCTGCACTGATTTCCTTGCAGGCAGTCAGAGGGCAGGTCTGCTTGGTTATGCACTGATTTTCCCTCCTCCAGAACCTGACTTCATTGCTCTGAAGCTTTGCTCAGGAGCTGCTTGCTCTGCCATAAGTTAGAACTGAGAAGAATATTTGATTTGCCACTTCCCTCCCTGAATGCAGTGTAGCTCTGCTTGTGAACCCATGTTTTGAGTTCTGCTGGGGCCATTTCCCAGTGTCTTGCTGTGAGCAGGCATGAGAGAGGCATTGTACATGTGGTATCTCAGTAGTCCCACACCCATTTGTACACAGAGAAGCTCTTAATTTCTGTCTGGGTGAACAGGAAGAAGTGATGAGTTGTGTTAATTTTCCAGTTCGGAAATGTGGCATGTTCGCATGCTACTGTGTTTGCCTCATATCCAGCATGGTATGTATGCATATAATTCTGTTCTACTATAAGGAAAAATAATGAGAGTAAGCTTTAACAATGGTTATTAGACAGTCTATCCTGTTGTTCTGTATTACAACCTCAGGTAAGGGCGGATCATGGGAATTTTGGCTGACAGTTCCTTTTGCTCATTCTCCAGTCTCTTCCTTTTGTTATTTTTCTGGTATTTTCTCCCTCCATCCTTATTATCTTCACCTTGTTTCCACTGCACATGAGAATTTTTAGTCATTATTCGTCAATTGCTGCCTTTCTCTCTCCCTCTGCCACTACTGAGATGCTCCTATTTTTATTTTTTTTTCCACTCAGCTCTATGGGACCAAAATAGAGCTTTCTGCTCTGGCTTGCTTACAAGTGGGCAGCAAACTGTCTGGCATAATTGCTCAAAGTAGCCTAATTCTGACCAAAATCATGCTACATGAAAGAATTTGGCTGTACATGGATTAGTCAAAACTGACCAGTAGCAGAAGACATTTTCTGGTCTTTGATAAAATACAGAGGAAGGTGAAAGTAAACATACTAAACAGTGGTTATAACAGAAGCACTTTTGTTTCAAACCAGGGGTCGGAGGAGGGAGCATTTTAGAAAGTCAGTTTTCACGTTTGACTGGAATTTGAGAATTTACAGCACAGGTCTGCTTTGTTGCTTCTGTGATGTACTCATAAAATAAAACTTTTAGTTCCTTGTATGTTGTTTTCTGCTCTTTTGTAGAATTTTTCTTCCAGGGTCCAAGATTGTTTCCCTAGCATGCAGCAACAGTTATTAGTAACTGAAAAAGTAGTAAGTGCAGATGCTCTTCTCATATTTTTAATATGAGATAACTTCTGTTTTTAAATGGATTTTTTTTTTTGGTACAGAAACTTAGTCTGTGTTGTAGAGTGAAACAATGTTAATGGGGGAAAAAGGTAAGTGCAACTTTTGCATAGAAGCAGAAGCCTCCAAAATTCTCATTCTAGCATTAAGCAGTGGCAGGCAGGTTTAAGTGACTTATTTTTAAATCTTGTTACGTAAGTAGTGCACAGTATTAGAAAAATGTTTTTTTTCTTTCCTGCATATTTTTCTCTTGAAGTTAATTTGGGTATTTATCAGCACTTTTAGACTACTACCCTCTCATGTACCTGTTTTGCTTGTGACAGGAAAAACACATTCATAAAGTGTGACTCTAAACGTGTGAAACTGTCACTAAATATGAGAGATAAGTGAATTATTAAGAGAGGAGTTCTTTTTGCTTTTTTCTTATTTTGCTAGTGAGCAAAGGCAAAAGTTTTACATCAAGATATTTCTTTACTACGTATGTTTTAAAACTTAGACTATATTGTGTATGCTGTGGTTGTCCTGGGAATGATTTTGTGTGTGGGTACTCGAGGCTTGGTGTTATTCAGCAGTGCTGCTTTTGAGATCAAGCCCTGGGTTTGCTGTTGGTATTGGATGCGTGACTGGAGACCCATGCACGATCCAGCTTCATCTGTGAAACCTTCTTAGGTGTTAGAGTGGGAGGATATTCTGCAGTGTGAATTGTTGTGGGCTTTTTAGTTCCTGAGGATGATGTCAAAGAAAGTCTGTAGAAAACGAAATAAATACATATTTGTATAAAACAACATGATTTTGTACATAGAACATGACATGTATAATGAATATGTTTATATATAATACTAAATTGCAACTGTCCTTGTTTTCAAAACTGCTTTGCTGCTCTTGTATGCCAGTTTGCAGATCCTAGCAAGTATAATAATGGTGTGAGGACAAAAAACACCATGTGAAGGGCTTTTCCATTCCTCAGGGAGTGGGAGACCTGGCTCGGGAACTGCTTGGGACGATACAAGCTTCTGGCGATTACCAGAAGAACGATGACACTGAGGAGTAATGAGTGTGTGTGCTGCAGGGCTGCTTTCCCCTTGTGCACTGTCAAAGGCTTGTCCCTGCTTCTCTTGAATTTAATGTGTATTGTTGGATGTGGATGTTGGCTATGCTTCCAGATTTACAGTTGTTCCAGAAAAAAATACCAGTGGAATTACGTGTTAAAATATGATAATATCCAGTATTTTAGCCAGTAAGTTTGCTTTTAGAGACACTTGCGTGCTCATCCAAATGTCTCTTCTTGTCAACCTCAACGGGACTGCTTCTTCATACTCCTTCCTGTATTTACTATGTCCGTCTGTAGGATTTCTTGAGCAGTAGAGTTCAAAATCTTGTAAAAAAGATGAAATGAGGATTGCTAAGCCACCATGGAAATAAGTAAACTATTTTCAGTCTGTCTAAAAGAAGTCTGTAGTTAAAGTTACTTTACAGCTAGAACAGCAGAGACTTGCAACCCAGGTAAACAAGAAACTGTACCCTGAGGACCAAGTGTTTATTACAAATATGTTTCTTTGAGGGACAGTTACAGATTTTAGGTGGGTAAAAGGCCCATTATATGTGCATGGATATATCTGTTGACACTGGGAAAGCAGCTTTGGTTCCTAAAGTATAGGCAGGCGGAATTAGATAGAATGTATTTAGAAGGTGTCTGTCTGAGTTGTAAACCCATGTTTCAGTCTGCTGTTTTTAAGGCCTTTAATTTAGGCAGCATTTATCTTGACTTACAGATTTTCATGATTGAGTAAAACCTGGCTAGGTAATTATATTTTGTGTGTCTAATAAAAGTTCCCACTCTCATTTGAGTCCCACGGAAATTAGGGAGGAGAAGTTGATGCTCTAATTCATACAGTCTCATTCATTTAGTAAGAAATGTCTGGTTCCTTTGTCATTTTGTTCTCCCTGAAAAAGTGTAGATGAATCTCAAACATGCAGCTGTCTTTTTGGGTCAGAAGAGGTAACACTGATTTGGGATTATGTACCAATAAGCAGCATTGGCTCCTTATTATTATTTTTCATACCACTCCCAAGAGGAAGCTGCTTTGGTTATCATTAGCCTGATGCTTCTTCCTGTAATCTTGCATCCTAGTTATTTACACTGAATCATCTGCTTAAAAAAACCCTAACGCACACCCTAGTGATGCATATGATACAGGAGATAAGAGCTACTTTAGATTTGAAAAGACTTCCCCAGTTATTCTAGGAAAAATCATCTGCTGCTCAGTTCTTCCAAGGGGTCCTTTAGACAGCAGGCACATATTTCACATTCCTCAGTTTCAGTGGTTATATGCTAAGCTGAACCCCTGGGGTGACATTAACATAGCCATTGGTGCTAGAGCATAATGAAGGGGACAGAGCTGTCATGTCAGGGGCCACTGGTAATGTCGGAAAAGCCAGTGCTTGTCTGAATGAAAAAGAACAAAGATCAAGGGGAAACTTTGCCATTCATATCTCCATCCAGAAAGGCAGAAGAAGAGGAAAGGGTTCAAAATTGTAGCAGAAGAAGAGAGGAGGAAGGAAAGCCTGGGCCTAGAGATCTGTGGGGAGGAGTCTGAGTGACAAGAACTTAGATATGAATCTAAAATATACTGCACAGCTGAGAAGTAAATGCTTGTCGTAAATAGTAGCGGAGTCAAGAGTTTTCCTAAGAGTTCTTACCTTTAGGTTGTTCATTTCCAAAAGAATAATACATCTTTATTTATTTAAAAAGGGAACAAACAAAACCAAACTTCTTGTTTTGCAGTGAAGAGATACATCAGGAAAGGCATCCCCAATGAACACCGCGCATTGATCTGGATGATTGTGAGTGGGGCCCAAACCAACATGGAACAAAACCCTGGATATTACCACAGGCTGCTTGAAGGAGAGAAGAATGACAAGCTGCTTGAAGCAATCAAAACAGGTTATTGCCTTGATAATGCACTTTATCCGTATTTATCCGTCCTATGTCTTTAAATGTTAGACATCAAGTTATGTCATGGAAAACTTAATGTTTCTGTAGTAGTGGTTTAAACGCTGAATTAAAATGTAAATTAGATTAGCCATAAGCTCTTTAACAGCACAGATTTCTCCAGGTTCATCATGTGGTTAAAAGCATTCCTTAATGCTTTTAAGGAAGATTAGAAATTGTTTGGGAAGGAACAAACTAGAAAACAGTATTATGTCATCTCCCAAGTGATTGAAGAGTTATAACTTTGTGCCATGAGACCTGCCTTTGAGACTGTTTCTCCATTATTTCTGTCCCAGCATGACACTGGAGGAGCAGCTGGATGCTTGAAGGTGTGGTACAGAGGCCTCTGTATGAGGCAGGTGGAGCATGCTAGGATTTCAGCTTGAGGAAAAAGGCTGCTGAGAAAAAGCTGTTAATAGATTTATATGAATTATAAATGCTGCAAAGAGGGTGAATGGGGAGCAATTGTTACTTGTTTCTTGTAACTTAAGAACTAAGGATACTGAATGAAATATGCCATGCTGCAAGTTTAGAAGAGCTTATCACTGAGCTGTGGCATTTGTTATTGTGCAGCAGAGGTTAGAAGTGTGAACTGGTTTAAAAAAAAATTTGACAAACTGGGAGGTGGAGGAATATAACTGGTGCATGACATACTTAATACTAAATGCAAATCCTTGAGAGAAGTGTAGGAGGTGAAATACTCGTCCTGTACTAATCCAGCTTCCTATGCACTCTCTGTGAACTTTGATGAGTGGCCAATACTGGTGACAGTGTATAAGGGCAACCAGAGCATAGACTGGCCCACTGGGAGTAAAAAGAGGCAGTAGGTGAGGACAAGGAGGTAGAAGTTTGATGTGACTGATGTTTGTCCTGAAAATAGCAACCTGCTGCAGCAGAGCTTTTGTAGAGAAGCTGATATTGGCTGAATTGCCCAATTAATAAGTCAAGAGGTTGGGCTGTCCTCCAGACAAGCACAATGCTGAGTTTGTTTGGTTAGAATGACAGGTACAGTTGTTGTCTTTTTGCTCTTGCAAAACCCAGGTACTTAAAGTTTAGGCTCTATGGATTTTTATTTGAGTTGGATAACCATCTTTTGGTTTGTGCAGAGTTTCTTCTCCACCTCTCCTGGCAACAGCAACACTTTGGGCTTTTGGGACTCCACGCCTTAGTAAGGCATTTTGGAGCATAAACTTTCATGTTCATATGAATATGAAGACTGGCCAGCCTTATATCCTGCTCAGGACTAGAAACAGTAAATCTCTAACTATGAATACAGAGAGAGCTACTAAGATGACTTTCTCAAGCCAGCCTTGGTAAGGGCCCAGAGAAGGATTGAAATGTTCAGTTGGGGTACAATTGCTGCAAAAGAGTTGAAAACAGTTTCTTTTCCAGTACTGGACAAAGACACGAATGGTGATATCATGTTAGTAGGTGGCTTTTCACACAGGTTAAAATGAAATAAAACTATTTTTGTGGGGGAAGAAAAATATTGAAAGATCTGTTTGTGAACTATGGAGGAAAAAAGTTTTGGAAGAGCTACTGCATTGACTGAAAAACTGCAGAAGATAAAAGTGAGCAAAAAGATAAAGAAAAACAAATTGGAAGGTTTTATGGGAGGGGGGGAAACTTAAAGTGAGGCCTCTGAACTGCAGAGCGATAGATTTCCCTTCAGAAAGGAAAAAACAACTTGAATATAGGAGGGATGGAAGGAGCAAAGTACTTAAGGTGAATGGAAATTGTTTAATGAACTTAGTGCTCCTAATGACTGTGAAAGTTTTATAGTGCACTTTAGCTGAGAACTGCTTCAGTTTGAGTTATTGTCTGACATTGATTCTGTTTCTGCTTGTGTTGTTCTCCCACTACTGTAGTTGTTTTTAACAGTAGACTAAAGTAAGATCTTACTGCTCTTCACTTTTCATGTTTGCAGTTTTCAAAATTTTCATGTAACTATACTGTATTTAGTCCCATGGTCTAGCTGTAAAGTTACAGCCCAGCACAATTCTGTGGTTTAAAAACAAGAGAACAGAAACCACACTTTCTCTTTCCCAGGGGAGGGGCTGGAGGACAAGGTCAAGTAAGGCTTTATTTCAAATTCAATTTAAAACACTTAAGAGCCAATGTGTCCTGTTTCTTTTACATGCCCAGATGCTCCAAACAGTTTTCATGTACGTCTGGGACTTGGTTTTGTATGGGAAAGTCTTTAGTGGAGTGTAATCAGGTTAAAAAGGGCAAGGTAGGCCGTGAAAAGAAATGGTCTGATCTTTAAAGAAAAGTCTGCTTAGTAATAGCAACAGAAGTCTTTCAGCTAATTAAATCTATAATCTGTTCTTTCACCATTTTTGCCCTTTAGCTTCCTGATTCTTAACTGATGAGCTTTATTGCTGATTTTGTTTTATATGGTATTTGCTATTTGAACATACTTTTTTTTTCTAAAAAAAAAGAGAAATATAGGAGAGAGCAGGCTTCTTATTCCAGGCATAAAAACAAGAGCGTAGAGACTGCAGGTCTCTGAATTTTGATGGAACTTTTCATGTCTTAGTCTGTGTGCACATTTAGAAGGGCATGCATTCCTACTATTCTTTGTTGTTCATGTCCTATTATAGTAAAGGTTAGTAGGACAAATGATGTTGGCAGGATAAAAATGCAAAGCTTTGTACTGGTTACTAAAATGTCGGGAATTAAATTGTGTCTTCCTTGCTGTAAGCTCCCATTAGGCCAGGCCATTGAATGTCAGAGTAGGTATGTCTGTGCTGCTAATATCTGTGTTTCCACTCATGTGTTTTGTGGGGAGGAGTTGTCGGGGCTGTGAAACCCAGGGTGTGATATTTATCACTGAGTCCTCTGAGCCTGTGCTGCGCCATGTGACTGCTGGCACAAAGATCTGACTGTGTGATAGCAGTTGTAGGATCTTAGTTGAATTTATGATGGGTTCAGAAAAGTGATTCAAACAGTGGTCATTCCATGTCACTGGAGACAGGGAATATTTTACTATCAAAGCACTATAAGCTTCTCTGAATGTTGTTAAACTGTTAGTGAAGGTTGGGAATTTTCACATGAGTTTAGGGTATTTAACCATCAAAAGCAAGGGGAAGAGCAGTATCAGCGCTTCTGGCTCTCTGTAAGAGGAGCCCTATCAGGTCATATCCCAATGGCTGCCTCATCTGGTCCTTGGTCTACCAGAACAGCTAAAGGGAGAACCACAGGAGTAAAGTACGTGGTGATACTTCCTCAGACCGTTTTTCCCAGTCTCGAGTTATCTCATGTTTGGGGAGTTTCTGAGGCATCTGTGGCCTTCTTTGTGGCCTTCTTCCTGATCCTGTGCTCCCATACCTAGTTTGTTTCTAAGCAGCAGGTGTGCACACAATGACAAGGTAGTCATAGTTTTGGGATTTATCTAGCAGTATAAAGTTAGAATGCTCATTTCCCTGCTTGAAAAGGTTTTGGTTTGGTTCCCCACCCCCCCAGCAGGGCTAATTTGAGGCTGTGTTCTTTAGGACACCAGTGTCTGTTAAGAATGAAACAGATTAGTGGATCACAGGACAGAGGGTAGGCTGCACAGAGCATGAGGAAGTGGTGTTTGGATGTCTGCTCTGGAACAGGTGTAGTAAAGTGGGTGTAAGTACTGAAGCCAAATAAACACCTTTTGCCTGCTCCTGCCATTTGCCTCAAGTCATTTCTGACTGTCATCTTGTGATATGGTAAAACGTGGTGGTTTGTGCACACTGGCGGAGCGGGTTGAGTTCCCTCACCCTGCAGTCAGAGGAGCCTCACAACTGGAGGAGGAGGGAGAGCATACAAATGGAGCAGGAAGGGGAGCTTGGAGAGGAAGGTGGGACCTTCTGCTCTGGGTGTTCTCAAAGCAGTCTGATACAAGGCGTCCTGTGAGACCATGCCCCATATCTTCTATTAAGGATAAAGCCTTCTAGCTCTTGTATCTTGTTTTTCTCTGTGTACCTCCCCCTAAACTAAAATACTGTTACTAAATGTAAAAGAAAGTTTTAAATCCTTTGTAAAACTAGGGAAGATTTTCCCCAGTCCTTGTGGGAAAAACATGCTCTGTCACTGGAAAGCAAGTTGGAGCTGATACTGCAGGCCTTCTTCAGGTTGTAAAATGACAGCTGAGTTTCAGTGTGAGTAGTCTCTAATCTGTATGTGACAGACTTTTCCTTACTTCTCTCTCACCTTTGTTCTGTATAGCTAAGGAGAAGAGCCATGGCTGAGATGTTAAAATTAATCTTTTCTGTAACACCCAGCATCTACTTTAACAAACAATAAGTTTTTATTGCGTAAATACTATGTTGCTATTCCTACCAAGAAGAAACAAAACAAATTTATTTATCCTGTAATTATCTGTTGTTCGGGTCTTGTTAAAAATTGTCTTTTTCCTTGTGCTTTTCTTGTCTGTCACATGAGAGGTGAAGTGAAATATTTTCCTGTAAATTAAAGGAAGAAATAGCAATTAGTGTGACATCTTAATGCTTATGACTTCCATTACACTGATGCTGATCTTGGGAAGCTTTCTTCCTTAGGTTGCTTCCAGCTGAACTTTGTGTGGACATTGTTACAGACTTCTCTTATGCCAGGAAAGGCTGATAAGAAGTGATAATTCTTAGGACATGGAGATCTGTACAGAGGTGCTTTTACTGAATTTCTTTTAACCCAATTTGGTTTTGTTGTTGTTAAATATATCCCAAGCAACTATTCATATTTTATTAATAATTTTTTGCGTTTTGAAAATCCCCAAAGTTACCATTAGAAGTTTAAGTTGGGGAGAAAAATCCTGTTCAAAAATCAGATGCACAAATCTGGACTAGTGACCTTGGGTTCTCTATTTATAGAGTGAAGCAGGCCAAAAATTAACTCTGCCTGTTTCTTTCCAACAACTGAAGGGTGTTTTGGAGTGACTAGCACAAACTTGTATGTCTAATTTTTAGGCCTTTGTAAGGAGAGATGAGTCCTACCATTCATATTTGCTCTGAAATAAATTAATGGTTGGCAGTGCCAGTAATTGCATAGTCCTTATTTGGTTAAGGGCTGAGATTGAAGCATGTGAGAATGTGCTTTGCTGCTTGGATATCAAAAATCACTCTCCTTCTCGATGATCTTCCATCAGTGAAGACACAACTCTTCTCATGGTCACATCATGGAGAAACTGAACTTTTAAAAAGTGATTTTTACGTGCAAGTCACCAGCTGCAGGAACAGGGCTGGTTTTTTAGCTGTTTGGGACTGTTTGATAGAAGTTAATCTCATTTATTGTGAGACTATGCTTGCCCAGAGGCACAATTCATTTTGTCATCATGTATCACTTTTCATGTATCACTTGATACCTTTGGTCTGTTTTGTTCCTGTCAGTCGAAATACCTGCTTTGCTTTTATTTAAACCTTTGCAGTCAAACACTGAGAGAGTCCAATCTGCAGGAGAATTTCTTTAGGCCTGGTTTCTGTACACTAATAGGATTGTTCTTTCTAGGAATAGATTATCCTTAAATCCAAGTGCCCTTTTAGCCAAAATGGAAGTAAAGCTGTTTCTTAAAATGAACCCACCAAAACACCAGCTCAATGAACCATCGTGAAGCTTCAGTTGTACTTCAGAAGAGGTGTAAAAGTTTCTTTAGAAAGTGAAAGAGGGAATGGCTCTGAATTTTGGTCTTTCTTATTTTGTCTAGACATGAACAGAACATTTCCAGATAATGTAAAATTCCGCAAAACTGCTGATCCGTGTTTGCAGCATGCACTCTACAATGTATTGGTGGCATATGGGCATCATAATAAAGCAGTAGGATATTGTCAGGTATGTAATCACTGTTCTTTAAGCAATACTGCATTTCACCATGGTAATATGTCTGTTTGAATGTGTTTTTTAGAAGCACATCCACAAACTGTTTCTGTTTTCAGAATGGCCTGGGGAGGAGCGATAGGGTATGAATCAATTCAGGCAGATTCAGATGTCCTTGTGAGTTACTCTGTGGCTATTTTCGTAGCTAGCTTGATCATATTTGGCTCCATTTGTTAGCTGCAAAGAAATATTTTATCATGCATGGCTATACCAAGATTAGTTGCTTCGGAGAGGAAGAGAAAGAGCTTGCCTTTCCCTCTTCTACCTCCTGCCATCTTTCCCAAAACAGTCCTTAGTATGTACAAAGCATCATGAGATCTCAGTTCCCTTAATTTTCACTGTCACATTTTTCAAAATACAGGAAGACCAGCATTAATGTGTCATCATGCAGTTGGGGGCTGGTAGTATTTATTTGGTGCCAATCTCCTAGTATAGATAAGGCAAGTAGGAAGAAAATTTCTGTGAAATTTAACCTGATACTGCTTTGATGGCAGCTCAAAAAAGCTTCTCTTGTCACTGTCAAGTACTGTAAAGTTTTCTGTGGGACACAGAGAAGATTAAGGCTGATTCATGACTGTCTGACAGTCAAGAAAAAAGCAGCTGTCTTTAAGAATCATAAAGAAGCAGGAACTGTCATTAGCAAAATATGCTTTCAGTTCACTTAAATCCTCTCCTTTCCTTTTTCCTCCCCTTCCTTAGCAAGGATATGTGTGCTAACATACACCTCATGTTAGCTGAGAAATTTAGTAGAGCACATACAACTTCTCCAAAGTTAAAAGAATATTTACAGTATTTATTGAAATCTGGAGAGAAGAAGACTTAGAGGGATTTAAACCTACACTGAAGTAATTAAAAAAACTCCCCTTTCTTTGTATCCCAAGCTGTTTACTCTCATTCTTTGAAAGATGAGTGATTTTTATTATTTTCACTTTTATGTACTTATTTAAATATGATTTTAATCTTTTGATAATAACAGGAGTAGAATTATGAATACTCATTTTTGCAAGTGTCAGAGGTGGTTATACACAATGTAACACACAACTTCTAAGCCATGGTAGCTTCTACTCAACATACATGTCCTAATGTTCCTAAAATGTTTTGGTACATTAACTGGTTAATAGGCTAATGAAAGAAGATTAAAAAAACCTTATGTGGTTTCTTTGCACATCTAGTCTGCTCACAGAATCAGTGTTATTATATGTATATGTGGAGTACTGGAGGTATTACGTAAGCAAATTGTTTGTATACAGCCTTAGGATGAGTTAGGCAGCAACAGCTTGTAAAAGCTGCTGGGACTGCAACGTTGTAGAGTGTTTGGGTCGGGTATTCTCCTCCTGTAGCATCACAGCCTACCTGCAGGTGTGTTGTGTTGAGTTTATACTGCTTATCTTATACAGCCATTTGGGTTCTGATCAAAGCAGTTTTCAGTTAGGCTGGGCCAGGGCTTTGGAATTACAACAAAAACCAAAAATACCCAAAACAGAAACAGAACAAAAAAAAAAAAAACAAAAACAAACAAAACCCCCAACAACAACAACAAAAATCACATAGATTGAAAATACAGACTGTAAACTTTTAATTTTCTTCTCCTTGATCTTTGCAAATAATTCTTGTTAACTGTTGTCATGCAGGTTTAACAGGTTACTCAACCAGTGGCCTTCATTACTAGATTTTACTTAATATGAATGTTTTGTAGAACTGGAGTAATTTAGCCCTTAATCAAAAGAAGTAAACTAGAAACTGTTAAGATAAGTGGATGCATCTTAAAACCATTTTTTTTCTTTTTCAGGGCATGAACTTCATTGCTGGGTACCTGATTCTTATTACGAAGAATGAAGAGGAGTCCTTTTGGTTGCTAGATGCTCTTATTGGAAGAATATTGCCTGGTATGCTAAAAACATGAATGGTTGTATCCATATATTGGAGCTTGGCTTTTATCTTTGCACTTTTTTCTGGTTTCCGAGGGTTTAGGTGTTGAAATGGACTTGCCTGGGCTGAAGGTTTTCTAGGGTCCTAGAAACTCAGCACATGGGCAAAATTTGCCCATGTTTTATAGTCAGATTTGAGTTTTGATGCAGTGATTTATGTGTAAGTTGATTTTCAGTCTTATTTCTCTCTACCTACTTATACCTGCTAGGTAGGTGTCTTCCTCTATCAGTATAATGCTCGGTATCAGGGCTTGGAAAGGGGGCTGGGATTTTGCACTTCTGGTTGCAGGAATGTAACACAGATGAGGCAGTGATCGCAGAGCAGAGTGAAGGTGGGAGATGTGCACAGTTTGAGCACTCCGCCTGAAGCAGGAATTCCCAGTGGCTTGGCAGGAGGCAGTGTGAGCTTTCTTCAGAGGTTTTGGCCAAGGTGGTGGTAGTTCTTGATGTGGCTCCCCCTTCTGAGTGAAAATTTCTTGGACACTTCACACACTGTGATTTTCAACAAAGCAAACAAATGTAAAAATCCCTGTCTGTGTTTGTATGGGAAGTTCTTGTTAAGGCTCTGTTAAAATCCATGGTGATCTAGCCAGGGTGGTCAGTAGAGTCTAAAGGGAAATTCAGCACAGCCTAAGCTATAGACAGTATCTGCATCTGGTCTGCTCAGGAGCTCTCTGGGTTCCCTTGCCTGGATTGCTGGGCTTGCAGGAGGTGTTTACTCAATCAGTTTTGTCCCATGTATAAGCTGAACCTCACTGCACGTGGGAGGTGGTTTGAAACCAGAAGCAGACATCAGGCATAGTTATGTTTTATACTCCTATGGAATACGTTTGGGCATGTTCTTTCTTGGGCTTTAATTATAGAGGGAGAATGGTTTCATCATGAATTCCCATTAGCAGAGCACAGGACTGACTACAGCTACACCTGTAATGTAGGTGGAAAGACTAATTGAAAGACTAATTCCTTATTGGCCCAGTTTTGCTTTTGCACAGATCTTTATCTCAAATGGTTGGAGGTGGAATTCAGTATTATACTGTCAAGTAAGTGCTGGTCAAGGACATTGTGGTTGATACTTTCATTTTTGCTTCTTTCTTTTCTTATTTAAGATTAAAGAAAAAAAAAAAGATTAATTTTTGTTGTCTTATTAACAGAAAATAAAGACTTTTAGAAATAACAAGGAAGATTTGAGTCTTTTCATGCTTTTGAATGACTGTAAGAAATTATCTTTTACACTGAATCCACCATGTAGGAACTGGGATTTTCCTTGTGTATGAGTGGGTGGACTTTGTTTCCAGACTGAAAGAGTAGAGACAAGCAGGGAGTGCCGTGAGTTGTTAAATCAATTTGCAAATATTTGACATTTTGCAGCCTTGAAGTTTATTTTCAAGCTATAAAAACAGTCTAAAGAAATCAACTGTCTGTTGCTTTTGTTCAGCCTTGAGAGCTATAAGCTGTGCAAACAGGTAGGAGACAGGGCTGCTGCCTGCCACGTGACCTGCCACTGGCTGACAGGGGTGGATGTCTTTCCTTTGACATCACTGTGTGAGGGATAAGGTCCTCAGTATAAGGCACGTTTCATTGTGAAGTGATGTGTGGAAACTTTTGCTGTTAATCTTCTCAGTAGTCTTACATATTTTTATTTGAGGCAAGGGAGGTAGAGTCAGAATTTAATCTTCATTGTCCTTGGTAGGGAACCTAATTCAGCTTGTCATAAAACCTTCATTCTTTTTGTAGATCCTTCTTCTATGCTTTGCTGATACTTAAGTGACAAAAGTTGCTTATTTTTCCTTCCTAGTTGTTGTATTTATCTTAGGCAAGTAGCAGCATTGGTGATGAGAAGGAACTCATGATGTTTTGAAAAATATTTTTATCCCTTTTATTCCCACCATCCTCCTATATTGTTCTTGATTTGTATATTTATAAAATTCAAAGTATGCCAGATAAGATAGTTGGCATAATTTCAGTGAAATATTTCATGTGCATGTGTGAGAGGGAGAGTCAGACTGCGTTAATAAAGAGACTTACTGGGATAAGTAATTACTCCCCTTCTGTTAACAGTGCAAGGTGCAGCACGTTTCAGTTTAAAGCTGCACAATTATTTGTTAGGAAAGCAGAGAAGCACTGTATATTTCCCAGATCTTCAGAGGGAAAAGTAGCAATAATTGGATGCTAACAGTTTGATTAAGCAATGTTTTCCCATTATTTTCATTGTGGATGCTCTTCCCTTGATCTGTTTGCATTATAATTTACATGTCTTCCCCGTACCATTGCAACAAATGTGCCTCCAGGTCATGTCCTCATTTTTGAGTGTGCCCTGTTGCTGCTGGTGCAGATTTAGGACAGTTTATAAATCCATTCTCTGCCCTCTGCAGTGTCCCTATGAATGCTCCCTCCCCTGCCCACACATTTCATGATATTGAACAGCCACTCTGGTACCCTGATGCTGACAGTGGATTTTTGGTCAGCAGATGAACTGAGCCAGCCACAGATCAATGTCATTGATTGGAAAATACACATTGTCACAGATGGGAGCATTCTGTGGCAGTGACAGAGAATGGGAGCCCACGAGTAGTTTTTCGGGCTGAATTGTTCTGTTACACTCAAGTGGAGTTAGCGCAGCTGGAAGAGAGAGCCAGCAAAAATTAGGATTTCATTTGTTGGTGTGTGGAGTTGTGTGCATGCCATTCATCTGGCTGAACTAACACTGCTGGCTGAGGCCAGAAAGTTCCTGCTTCTGCTGAAGGCAAGCCCGTGGACTACTGCCTGCTGTGTCTGTCAGCTGCTTAGTCAGGGATTTGGAGGAATTAGGAGCATATCATTTAAACACAGCAGGGGGAAGAGAATTATTTGTTTAACAGAAGTTTTGGGTGTTACCAAGGTTTTTTTATTCCCAGGCTCATTCAAACAGATGGCTGGAGCAGACAGTGTTGCTCGCAAGAAGCTGTATGGGTTCAGTTCAGACTCAAGAGTTGGATGTGTCTGCAGTTTCTACTCAGCATAGCTCTAATGTTTCTATTCTGTTCATTGCTCTGATTCTTGTTGAGCAATTTTTTATGTTCTATTGAGGAAATATTGGGGAGGTTGCTTTAGAAAGTACCGTGTAGGTGGAACGTTTTAACTGTTGTACTTCAGGATGTAATTTAAGGAGTGTATTTGTCGTGGCTTATATATTTGTGATTAAATGGTGAGTTTAAGAGAAGAAAAACTTGACCATTTGTTCTTACTTTAGCATGTCAGTTATCACTGTCCCCCTCTATTACCCCTGCAGTGGTTCTCAGTCTGGAAGCAGCAGTGTTTTATCAAGCTATAATTAGTCTGGACTAACTGGAGGTACTGAAAACTAATTGTAGATTATGCCTTCAATGGTTAAGAGAGGCCTCATGGTTTCTGCACTAGCCTGTTCATGGCCAATTTTATATCCTTTTAGTCTTTTGTCAGTGCTGACTTCTGGAGGTTAAAAAGTCCCCTTCTCTTTCGTACTTTTCATATAATCATAGGGTACAGTCAATTAATTTTATGGGTTTTTTCTGACTAAGCTAGAGGAGTCAAAATTTTCTCTTACATGAAACTCTTCTCTGTTCCCATTTTAGCTTAATAATTATTTTGCATACTTGTTTCAATTCTGATCAGAACTTATTCTTTTTAGTCTTTTTTTCAAACTTGATCACAATGGCACCTTTTTTTTTTTTTTTAATCCAGTGGACAAGCAGCTAGTGCCTTGTGCATTGGCTCTCTTCGCAGCAGAAAGAGAGAAAAAACTGTAGGATCTCCTTTGCCTTTTTTTTCCTTTGGTTTTTATTTGTGATCTCCATAATAATGCCTGTGCTATTGCTCCTCTCTTATTGTCAACAGATGTTTTTTACACAGCATATAAGAATTCATAACATTTTTTTTGGCTGACCTTTATTTGCATATTCTTATTTTAAATATGTGTCTCTTACCCCAGTGTTTTCACTATGTTACTCTGTCATGCCTTGTGTGTTGACATGGGACTGTATCTCTTAGTTTGGGATTGTTAACAAATACCAGCTTTTTCTCCAATGTTCTAAATGAAAATCTTACATGAGGTTTAGCATTCTTCAAGGATCAGTCTAACAGCCTTCCCTCAGCCAGCTGCTTTTTAGCCTTTT
Organism: Scytalopus superciliaris; assembly: GCA_013400415.1. Classification (NCBI taxonomy): domain Eukaryota; kingdom Metazoa; phylum Chordata; class Aves; order Passeriformes; family Rhinocryptidae; genus Scytalopus; species Scytalopus superciliaris. Next base: position 73,131 of record VXBX01000792.1, on the reverse strand, counting down.
GTTTTAAAATTTATTTACCCATGTGTACTGCTTGTTTATCAATAATTAAAAATAAGAACAGAGTTTTGAATGATGGAATAGTCCCCAAAGTAGTGTACTGTGCTGAACTAACTGGCATTATCTGCAAGGACACAAGATGCAAAGCAAGCTGACACTTTGCCAGGTAGCTTAGTGACTGCTGGTTAAGGCAAATGTCTGCATGCTGAGATATGGATATCTAACACATTTCTGTTGAGCTCTCTATGGGTTGCAGTTGTATCAGCCAGAGACTCACAGGTACTGTTGCACAAGACGGTTAGGCATAGTAAGAGATCTGAATATTTGAACTGAGTGATACCATAGTTACATATCAAACTCATGTATATCCTCTTTTTTCAGTGATTCATGTTGTAACATCCTTTAAAGTCCCACAATATGGACTTCCAAGTTTGAAGGGAAGGACTACTGGAGAAATGCAGAATGCTGTACTGATCTGTGAAGTATTTTTATTTAAACTGCCTGCTTTTAATTGCAATTAAGAATGTATTGATTTTGTTACATTTCATTTATTTGAATACCTTAATTGCATGTTACAGGGAACCTTGGAGTGCAGAACTGGCTTGGCAGCTGTGTCTTTTAAGACCTGAATCCTGAAAGGGGAATGGAACTGTTTCACATGAAACATTTTATTTAGCTGTGCAAGTAAAATCACTGCTCGACCTGAACTGAGCTGAATTTGCAGCCTGCAGTGGGGACTGTTGTGATGAAAAGTATGTCCTTTCACAGAGAGGACTTGAGCACCACATGCATGTGCTTTTGGTGTGGAGAACTCCTTGCAAGGCTGTGTGTGACATATGTGACATCATATTTACAAAGTAGATTTTGGTAACCAAACATTTTATAGCACCATCAACCCCAAAAAAATTCAGGAGATTTATCAGTTCTGGACTGCTTGCTTATCTTCCTCCTCTGTCAGCACTGAGTTACAGGGCCATGGGTTAACAGAATTCTTGCTCATCCCTAGAGCTCCTCTGTGATTGTGTGTGAAGCTGTAGTGGTGCCATCTCTGGAGTACATCTGCTCCAGCTACTACTAGGAGACAGGAATGTTGGCTGATTAACCAGGAGTTTTGAAATATGGGCCTCCATCATGTTTTACTGTTAACCACCAGCCATGATGAGAGCATTAATCTTTGAGCATTAGAGGTCAGTTGAATTTACCTGGGAGTTAAGCATGCAGTGTCCTGTTAAGCCGAAGGTGGAGTGAAGGAGTCATGTGCCTGTATTTAGAAGCCACGATAAGCCTGAAATGCTCATTACTTAAAAATCTGACCTGCTAGGGGATTTGTGAGACTTGAGCAAGCAGGAAATTAGTAACTGATGTTTTTTGGTTTTTTGTTTGTTTTTTTTTTTTTTTTTAAATTATACATGTATTTACACTTTTGAAATATTTTATTTACTTCATGTATCATATCCCCTTTCTTCCCCCCAGTCACAAACCTCATCAGTAAAAGAAAAATCTCATTATTTAGTAGGTGTGCTTTAGGTGGCTGGGTCAAAATCTTACAGCTTTGTCTGAAACAGAAGTTTGCTGTATATGACAAGAATATGTGTGCTGTCAGCCTTGCTTTTGTGAGGAAACTCACGAAGGTTCAGTCATGCAGGGGAAGATTTAATTAGATGCTAGGAGGAAATTCCTTACTCAGAGGGTAGTGAGGGACTGGAACAGGTTGCCCAGAGAAGCTGTGGATGCCCCATCCCTGGAAGTGTCCGTGGCCAGGCCAAGATACGTGTAAGGTCCTTTCCAAGCCAAACCATTCTATCCTTGCCCCTGCAGCAGGCTCATTTGGTTAGAGCTCATCTTTGTGAACCAGACTTGGTTTGAAAGAGAGACCCTGTCACCACTGCCAGTAGTATACTGAAACTATAAATCACTCTTAGTAAAAATCCTTGCTATATTTTATTGGAATTTGCCTTGTCCTGATATGTAGGTATTACTTCTTTTTAAGACTTTCTCTTGCTACACTGAAAAGTCTGCAATGCCTTCCATGTTTTCTCTATGAAGTGGTCATCATTTTTCTTGCATACATTCTACAAGTTCCTTACAGAGCTCAGTTTTTCTTAGTAGCATTTATAACCTCTTCTTTCATGTCCTTTCCACTTCTTCAACCCCCTACCTTAAATGTGAATATCAGAGCTGGATGCAGTTTTCTAACCTCAGTTTTGCTGTTGTTGTATTGAGAGATGACATACCCTCTCTTCAGTAGTTAATATATCCCAGCATTGCTTTGACTTTTTCTGAGTTAAGATGTGCTTACTTTGGATTCATTGTATTTTCAACTGAAGATACTGCAAATTTGTGGTTGTTCCCCTCCCCCCCTGCCCCCAGTTGCTCAACTCTGTTGCTCAGTGTTGGGTTTTTTTAAGTATGTCTTAGTCTGAAGAAGCACTGACAGGAGGCTTTGTTACATATTGCTTCAAAATACAGTATAATGCACATGCAGCATAGTTGGCTACATGAAGAATATGTTTTTGGAAGGAGATGTGCTTTGAGAGTAATGGAGATTAAGAAAATTATGTGCAGTGTACAGTGGTAACTCTTGTCTACCTAAAAATACAAGAAGTGACTGTTCAATTTTAGAGAGGTGCTTGGGAAATGTGACTTTGGCTGCTTCATGGGTTTTATGTTCAGAAGACTTGAGTGCTTTACTGAGCTGTCAATTTATGGCTAGTGGAGAAGTCTCATTTGTTCCTCTTATAAACCTGTTGCTTCAAGATTAATTCTCTTGTTAGCTTCTTCAAGCTTTAAGTAAGAGGATTGTGGCTTTCATTCCCCTTCTCTTGAGACTGAAGGGTTGGATTGGTTTCCCTGTTCCAGTATCAGGTGAGAGCTGTATGTGTTGGTCCAGCTCTCAGTTTGAGGTGCCTGCTTCTGTCCCAGTGGTAAGTGATGTGCTGGGTGGTCCCTATGGCATGACTGCAGCCTTCTTGTAAAGAGCTGAAGAAAATGTAACACTGGGGTTCTTCTGAAATGTGACAGGATGTAAATGCTGTGTTTTGTGCTGAGGTGTTAAGAATAATCTTGTCAGTGCAGTGAACTGATAAAATAGCTATTCTTCCTGATCCCATGGAGGAATTAAAAAAGCACAGATCCAGAAATCCTTATTCAGCTGAAGTCATCAGCCATTAAGACTCACTGTACAATTGTAAACTCTTTTTTTTATTTTATATTTTAGTTTGTTTCCTCAACAGGCATGATAAGCAATTGTAGTTTTTAGTACTTGTCCATGAATTTCCTCTCTATTTGAGGAAATTGGTGATAAAAGCCTGTCCACAAGTGTTTCTGAATTAAAAGCCCTGGCTCCTGGGGCCCCTGTAAGCCACAGCCTTCTCCAGGCATGCAACTGTTTAGGCAGGCACAGTTCATGGAGTGCAGGGACTGGAGTCAGGCCAGGCTGTTTGGGGAATACCCTGTGTCCTTTGGTGTCCGTCAGCTCAGTGATGCTATGAAAAAAACACAGTCCATAGTGGGAGTGATTTCAATTTTATGGGATATGAAGAGAGGAGAGAGGGAAGAGAGTATTTTGCTCAGAGTTGTATCTAAGGTACGAGAGAGCATTTTGGCAGCTATAATTTTAAACTGGACTAATTTGTAATGATGCAAATGTCTCTACTGAACAGCACATAACAGAGCTAGTATGTTGATAAATAATTAACAGCCAGGTTCATTCTCTGTAACTAGAATGTCTGAAACTTGCATTTGTGCTTGTGAACCTGCCCTAACTTCAGTTTGTTTCTCTGAGAGGTTACACATGAAGTCTTCTTGTTTCTTTGCATTTCATTTCTGCCTTCTGTAGTGTCTGGAAGGATGTCATCTTTGCCTGCCTTTCCATTGTTTTCCTAATTAAGAAGCATCCTTCATCAATTTCCAAATGGTAGATAGCTGCTACATCTGCTCAGAATCCCACTGTGCTGTGTGAAATGCAAATGGGAAACCATAGGGTTCTTTCTCCTCCACAGGATCTATTTTCCAAGTTTGGGACAAGAAGCAAAAGATGAATATAGGCAGATGGGATAGGATTATGTAGAAACAACCAACCACTGTCTTTTTGTGCTTGCTGAAAAGTTATTAATAGTAAGTCATTCCTCAAAACACTATTATTCTAAACTTTGTGTAATCCCAGTATCACAACCCATGAGCATCCATAAAATGCTTGCAGTCCCAATCTTTTAAAAATAGTTCTGCTATCCAAAATAAATCTGGCTTGCTTATGTTTTTTTTAAAGCTGATACTCAGTTGTGAATGACACAGCTGCTGCTGGTTCTGGTTTGAGTTCAGTACCACAGGACAGAAGTTCTGGATCAGCTTGGTTTGATGAAGGAAAAGATAAAATGTGGCTTCAGCCTGTTTGGGGTTTGTTTGAATTGTCTTTTCAGTTCTTTGGAGGATTAGAAACTTGTGTTTTAAAAATAACATGGTTAAAAGCTTTTAAATTGCTATTTAACCACATATCTGCAGGATATTGCTCTGGCCAGGACATCTGCAGGGGGTCACTCTGGCCTGATACTGCAGAAAGAATTGGCAGTACTTCTGGGTTTCCTCGTTTTCTGTTTTGGCTTTCTGATTTCTTCCCAAATGTGGGTTGTTCAACTTTACACACCATGCTTATGATGTAGATACTTAGAAGACGTGAAAAATAGTAGGTTTTAAAATAAAGAATTACTAGAAAGGAATTTTTTCCCACAAATGCACATGGCAGAACCTGTTTCTGTTTTGGCTTGAAATGTAGAACTGAGTGCTTTTCATGAAGTTGGCCAGTTCTTGGAATGGAAACCTCTGATTTTGCCTGCCAGCATTTAGAGCTGCTCTGTTTGTTCCTTTTGGATTCCAGTGAATCTGGTAGCAAATAGTAACAGGCACCTCCAGCAGACATTTTTGAATGTTGCATGTTGGTATAAAAAGAAACTAGTTTTGCTGTTTGGAGAGAGAGAACATTACCATCGTCGTACACACAGCTCTCATGGACATTATAAACATAGTGTTGTTAATATTTTACATTGCTTTTGATGGTAAGAAAAGTTAAATGAGCTCATTTTTAATTTCTCAGTTTGGTTTGGATCACCAAGGCAAATCACTCTGTCCCAGGCTGGGCTATGTAAGCTCTTGAACTAATAGTTAGAAATGCTGGGAGAAAAGCAGCAGAGCTGAGGTCTTGGTTTGGGTACTTCCCTAACACTTAAGAATTCAGTTCCAGTAGGGGTATGTATATTTAACCTGACATATGCACAACAAAATTGAAGGATTTTTAACTTTTGCAGCTCTGACTTCTAGAGATAATTTAAGGCTGTAAGAGTACTGCTTCTTAAACTTTTATTTTTGGAACCTCTTAATCTATTTGTATCAGAGAACAAGGTCATGCAGTCCCTACAAGCTTTATCCTTATTTCCTACAAATCTCATTACTGCTCTGGAGCACAAGCAGACAGGTATGTCTTAGTACATCCTGGTATTATTCAGAGAGGTGCTAATGATTGTGATAGGGAGACAGTGAAGTCTAAGTGTAGTTTAAGGAATATCTCTTTGCCAGATGCTGAGCTAGAACAGGTTTCCAGCTCACTGCCTGTGTGCCACAGTGCTGTGTTAGTAACAAAAGCCCTTTGAACAAGGAAAAAGGTGCCTTCATCTAGGTCAGCTGTGTTGTACTGTAGCAGTAAAGCACCTGGCAGTTGGTGAATCTGGCTTTTCCTGTGTGTGCCTGACTCCAAGAGGAAGAAGCTGATGATCCCAGCAGAGGCGGTGCTGGTCAAGGAGAGGACTTTGATGAGAAATGGGCATTTGGCAGTGAATTCCACATGGGGTGCCCACGTGGCCCTCTGCTACGCTCTCAGGCACTCCTGAACTTAGCAAGGCCCCCAAAATCCATAGGCAGGTGCTCAGAACAACAGACTAGGCAAAGCAACACACAAAGGAGAGCTGAGAGGAAAGTATGGAAAGCCTTGGATCAGTTTACAGGAGCTTGAAAATGCAGAGTTGCAAATTGAGAAACTTAGTCTTCATCTAGAGATTTTCCTGGAATTTAGCAATAAGTTAATAATACAATAATAATTGATAACACAGTATTTCATTTGTTGCCTTCCAGAAGATGTGATGAAAAGTAATCTAGTGTGTGGTCACCTAAAAATTAATAGTATCACTTCCGTTTGACAATTTGAAGAATAAGAGGAAGCAATCTGGCTATGTGCTTTATCAGGGGTATAACAAATTGTCAGAGGACTTTCCTGTAAGACAACCTAGATCAACAGATACACAATATAATTAGCCACTTTTTTCTAATTAGTAAGTGGCAGATTAGGAGCAGTTACTGACTCAGGTCTGTACTGGGTCATCAACTGCTTAGCATTTTGCCAGATTGTTGAGAGGGAAAAATAACTAAGATGCTAATTAAATGTGGATCATGCAAATCTAGAATTTTCAAATAATTTGTAAGATGGAAAGAACATAAAGCTAATGTGTTTTGATGGTAGGTGAGTAAAAATAATTTACTGCACTGTACCTTGTGAAAAAGTTTTGAGGTGTGTGGGAGAGGTAGGCTTGTGCAGACGTGTTTATAAACCAGGATATTTTGACTTCAGAGAGAGATTCTGGGCAGAGCAGCCAGTTATAAAATATTAGGAAAACAGGGCACACAGTGAAGTATTTGCAGCAAGGGAGAACTGCAGGATTTTTGCTGAGGGGACATTTCCAGAAGGCTTAGTGACTGAGAATCTCTAGCAAATGAGAAGGGAATAGAAGAGCCATGTAGGTTAAATGTTACCAAGCACTTAGGCACTGACCCAAGTGACAGAATCCTTTTTCCTAGTGAAACCAGATGTGGACTGTGAGGGGTGTTCCTTGTAGATGGTCTGCGGGTAAGCACAAATATGGGGTCCTCCAGGAATGCTTCTGAAGGATTTGGAAATGGGGCTTTCCTAATCTGAGGAGCTAACTTTATATACATACATCTATGTATACATTTGACTGTACACGATGCTAATTTTATATTTATTTTCGATAGTAATTATAATTAATACCCAAAGTAACTATAATTAATGTATACCAATGACACGTAATAACGTCTTGGATGCAGATCCTTTTAAGCTCGCTTCTGCTGAGAGCTGGCGGTTCATACCCTGCGGGAGCCCTGCTCCTCATTGCTGGCATTGGCATGAATCGCTGCTCGCTCCTCCCAGCGGCACTGCAGGGCTGTGCACGTGGGAGCCGCTCCCGCTCCACGCGGAACAGCGGGAGGCTGCCCCAGATACATGAATAGTGCTTTTTTTCCCCTTTCTGTCCAGCAGGACAATCTAACAGACTTGAATGAAATTTTAATTTATGCCAGAGATTCCTGGCGGCTTCAGTAATTCACGGAGTGACGTATCCACGTTGCCTGTCTGTTAACTTCTTACTTGCCAGTGCTCAGCAAGCTGGGTCGGTGTCTGGTTGTGTTTTTGAGACGCTGACATTTACTTTGCTGTGTAAATTAAAAATAGCAGCTGCTGTTGGTTTCAGCGTATCAGATGGTACAGCAGAGCAGAGAGCGAGTGGGTGCTGTCCTTCCTCCTGAGGTGGATCAACAGTGCGAACCTGAAGAATTTTTATGTACTTACATATATCACAAAAAAAAGGTTTGTGGATGTTTGAGAGGAAGAGGAAGGGTAGGGAAGGCAAAAAGGCTTGGTCTGTTACTTGTAATTTGTTATTTGAGATGTGATTAGTTTTTCACTTACAATAGTAGCATTTTAAAAAAGGTGTATTCAGCTGATGAATGTTTCTCTTACCAGCATTTCAGTTCACAAATGAGCATAACACTAGCACAACATATGGAGAAAGAGGTTTTTGTGTTGGCTTTGAGGTCATCGTGTGCCAACTCCATTTAGTTTTAATATACTTTTTCATGGGATTACTTGTGTTTTAGCTTTTGGAGCTTTCCCTACAAGCAGTTGAAAGGCAAATAGTTAAAGGAGTGTACATAGTGGCAGTGACTCTTGCCTCTGGTGAGGAGTTTTGCGTATCAGTCTTCAGTGGGAACAAAGAAAAGGATCCCAGACAGAAAGCTAGATTCCTAAAGGTTGAATGTGATGCTCCACAGTGCCATTAACAACTCCTGTAGATGTTCTGTGGTTTGGGCAGGACAAATGAAGAACAAATAGGTTGTGGGGTGGGAAGTCTGTTCAAGAAAACCATTGACACGGGAAGGAGTGGAGTATTGAACTGCTCTTGTGATTTCATTACAGAAATTAAAACGGTTATAAACGTACTGCATAATTTGGACATATTTTTAAACTTACTTGTGGCACTGGGAGATTTTATCAAAATTATTTCAGGCAAACAAACTTTGCTCTTTCTGATTCCTTCACCTTCATATAAACCATTGGCCTATGCTCTGTGTGTCTAGGAACCTTGGCAGAAACCAGCTACAACAGAGAAACCTGAATTGCAGCTTTCCAGAATCAGTGAAGGAAAGAAGGCATAGAAAGGTGCTTTGCATTACCAGTGATTTCTTCCTGCAAATAAAGTTAATAACACAGGTTTTGTCAGCAGAGCACTAGTGAACCATCCAAGATTGCCTACTAGGATTGGAGCCTTCAAGTCCAACTTAAATGTTTCAGTCAACATTAAACCCAAGAGACTAATTTTTAAAACATCTGTATAATTCTTGTGCCTTGATGGGGCATTTGAACCCTGATGAACTGAAACAATCTTTTTCTTCCCTTAAGTATACCCTGAACCACTTGTTTATAGAGCTGAGGTGCTTGGTATTCAGTCTGTACCTTGGTAATGAAAATTTGATACAAAATGTATCAAAATTATATTAATTTGATACAAAATTAAACTCTGACAAAAAGGCTGTGAGTGACAAGCCAGAGTGTGCGCTGTTGTTCTTAATTGTGCATTTACTGGCTTAGTGCAGTGACCAGAAGTGTAGGAGATGTAGGTCCAATTTCAATCCCTGTCTTGCAGGTCAATTAAGCAGGAAGAGATGTGGCCTGAGGGGTGTGTCATTCACTTCCTGCTGGAATTACTCTTTGAAAAGGGGGATTTTCTTGGCTTGGAGAAAGGAGAGAAAACCTCCTAACTTAATGTCTAGGTTACCCCTTCTCCTGGAGTGTATCTGGCCTCCAGCACCCCTGCACAGCTGACACATCCTGAAGTTTGCATTTCCAGTTTGTGACTGGACCCAGTCTAAAGGCTACGGGTTGTTTTGGGTTGGGTTTTTTGGTTTTATCTGTCTGGGTATTGTGTGGACTGGGAGTTGTGCAGCCTCCCCACATGGGAAGGAGGTGGTGGTTATACTGAACTGTTTAAGTATTAATAAGACTTTTGTAGTTTAAGCTAGTAGTAAAAACTACTGGATTATCCTTCCTTGGGAAGGAAGAAGGAATTGCCAAAAAACATCAGAGAGAAAGAACATACTTCAGTAGGCATGAATGAAGTGTTTGTGTAGAGTATCTCCCTGGGCTGAAAGAGAAGTACTGTATGACCACAGTGCAGAGATCTCCATGGCGTGGTTTCATTTACTTCACCTTGGGATTCGCAGGCTCAGTGTGCTTTTATACACTCAAGCTGCACAGGATGTTCCCTTCAATTGCATGACAAGATCGTGCCCACAGATCCCTGAATTTTGGTTTCCTCTCTCCAAGATTATTACAGTCCTGCAATGTTGGGCCTGAAAACGGATCAGGAAGTCCTTGGAGAACTGGTGAAAATGAAAGTTCCAGCTGTGGCAGAGCTGATGGAAAGACACGGAGTCATGTGGACCCTAGTGGTGTCACGCTGGTTCATATGCTTGTTCATCGACATTCTTCCAGTAGAGGTAACTGGTAACATAAAGTTCTCTTACTGTACACTCATAATTGTTTAATTTTTACTGCTTTAGTAATAATTACCTATGGAAATCAATCTGTAATCTGAATTCTCTCCTTTCCTGCAGACTGTGCTCCGAATATGGGATTGTTTGTTCTATGAAGGGTCAAAGATCATCTTCCGGGTGGCCTTAACATTGATTAAGCAACACCAGGCTTTTATTTTGGAAGCCACGAATTTTCCTGATATTTGTGATAAATTTAAGCAGATCACCAAAGGAACATTTGTAACAGAGTGTCACAGTTTCATGCAGGTAAATCCTCTGCAGCTTTTAGCCGTTCCAAATTAAAAATGAGACTGACTGAGAAATGTTTTTCACCAAGCGAAAGATAGATACAGTTAGGAGAAACGTAGCTGTTGGGGTTGTCAAAATGATGAAGAATGTTTTTACATCAGAAACTCAAACCTTTTTAAGAACTTTTCTTAAATAATTATCTCATTCCATATATAGCAATCCATTTATGTTACCTGTCAGACAGGGAAAAAAATTCTTTTTGCCAGTTAAGGCAGGAAGTCTGATGAGAAAATAATTTTAGTGCATTTTTCCAGTGAACTATGGATTGTGTTCCTGTGGGGTTTTTGTAAAGATTAATTGCAATAGAGTATTGTAGAACAGGCACAAAGTGAATTTTAAACTTGTGTTGGTAAATCACAGTGGTGCCAGAATATAAAGCAAAGCATTCTGTTTAGAACAGAACCACAGCACCAAGTTCTCATTTCCAGACAAAAACCCATGACGTTGAGTAAGTCTTATGACAATCTGCAAACTAAGAATTATTAAGACAGTGGGTGCCAAATCCATATAAAGCATTAGATTTGGGGCTTAACTCAGAAGATGGAAATGTAAAAGAGGTTAGCTGCAAAATAGGAGCACATCTGTCTTAAATCACTTGGTCAAAGCCACTGTCAGTGTTTGATAAGTGCACACTTACATTCTGGAGGGTGACTTTTACCCCCCAAAAGCTCCATGCTCGTGTCAGATCTCTGTGCATAGGCGTGTTGTAGTAGGATGTCAATTAAATTTCATTTTTGCTCAGATAGAAGAAAAACAAGATAAACTTACTGGTGTTTGTGAGTCTTTTAATTAAAGGAGCAAGAGAAAACCAAATCATAGGTACAGCTTTAATTTAGAAGGGAGATGTTTGAAGGCCGTTCTCATTCCATAAACAGTTTAGAGTTTTGTTAAATGTTAACTGCCATGGCAACACCAGTTGAGAGGCTGATACTAACACTTGTCCTCGAAGGACTTCCCTTCCCCCCCTTTAATCATGTTAAATTTTACACCAGCCATTTTTAGAAAATCAACTACCATTTTTTTTGCAGTTACCCTGAATAAAACAATTTATTTTAATGGTGTTAGTTACTATAGTAAGGTGGCTTTGAAGGCAGTTAAATAAACAGTTTAGGTTAGGTTCTCCTGTAACTCTGAAACGCGTACTGTTGTGTTTGAATTTGTTTGGGGTGTTTGGGTTTATTTCAGTAGCAGAGGTACTAGTAGCAGTAGAGGTGATGACAGTTGATTATTTTATGCCTCCCTCCCCCTGAACAGAACCTTCATTTTCAGTTTAAAGCAATGCAGGCTCCTTTGCCAGAAAGCTGTTTAGAATTGGTTCAATGACAGTCTCACCTCCAGAGCTGTCATTTAACAAGTCCAGAGAAATGAGGGGTCCATGTCTTAACTGTAGATTAAGGTGTTGTACACTTGCAGCTTGCTTTGGGTGAAATAGTGGAAACAAATGTACTGTTCTTGAGCAACAAGAAATGGGAAAGGCATCAAGTTCTTACATCCATATATTTTACTACCCTGGAAAGCCTGGTAGAGAAGAGGAGCAAAGGCAGCATAATGAGGCATCAAGACTGATTTTTTGCAGTGGGAACGTATTGATTTATGTATGTTCCAGAGCCTGAGCTACCTCTGCCAGCACGAGAAGTGCACTGGTGCTTTGTAGCAGTACCCAAGACAGCTTAGTATGTTCCAAATATGCCTGCCTTCCACCACCCCTCCTGCCTTCCAAAATACAGACACACATTCAAACCAGATCTGCTATTGCGGCTTTTGTGTAACCTACAACACTTGCTTGCCATGTCTTTACAGCAGAGTAGATGAAGATGTTAACCCTGTTACAGGAGGGCCAAACAGCAGTAAGCATTTTCAGAGTATGGGGATCAAAGCAGGGATTTCACACTTCAGAGAATTATGTGAGAATTCCAGCATGTTGTCCAAAGCCAGTATTTTAACTAAGACTTTTCTCCTTTTGCCCTCAGAAAATATTCACAGACCCTGGAAGCTTGTCCATGGCAACAATCAACAGACTGCGAGAGACTTGCAGGGAGAAGGTGCTTTCTCAGGGATAACTCACAAGGTATAGCGAGTGGTCAGATACTACAGCAATTGACACATTCCTCTATTTGCACTGACTAAAGCACACTTTAAGCTTTCCATGAGTTAACTGATACTTGACCAATTTTTCCTGCCTTTCAAGTAAGTGTGTTAGTACTCTGTACTGTATGTCAGATTTGATAACTGGAAATGGTGATTCTGTTAGTGATGTGTTGTTTTTCTTTTTTAAGAATTAAAGTGTTTTCAGAGTGTAGAATGTGATCAATGTCAGGACAATCCTGTAAAAAAAGTCCCAGGGCATTTTGTAATACTAGAAGAAAACAGGTGTATAAAATTATGTATTACTGTATTAACTGTGACACCACTACCATTTGTACAAAATAAATTAATTTAATTTGTCAGACCCTGTTTCTTGGTGTAAAGAGAATAAATATGTGATCTCATTCCTGACTGCCAGTACTTGGCTACAATACAAGCATCATTTTCCTCCCTGCTCTCACTTAAGGAACTCAATAATATGGCAAAGTGCAGGGCAGGACAGCAGTGAAAGTGACCTTCATCTTCACTAGCAGTTAACCTCTGCAGCACGTAACAACAGCTCTTCAGGTAAAGGCAGCAGGGACCACATACAGAAGGCACAGCAAAATTTCCTCTACAACCATTCTTAATCTTGTATACACTTATTTGGAGGTTCCTAGTAATTCCAGGTAATTTGATGGAAAGGGGAGGTAGCATTCCTTGCTCTGTTGTAAGGGATGCTGGCAGTATGTGCTGTACTTGTGCTGAGATTGCACTACAGCTCCTCTGTCCTCACACTCCTGTGTCCCTAAAAGTCTGAGGAGAAACATTTGTGAAGACAGCCACAAACAGACTTCTTCCTTGACTGGGGAAAACAAGGGGCAAGTCCAAAGTTGTACCTTAAAGCAAGTCTAAATATCCTAACCCTGGGTAGCAGCCCTGACCCTGGCACCGGCCGGGAGCCCGGGAATTGCTTTCTTGTCCCTACAGCGCCCTCTCGTGGCCAAATCCTCTCCTTCCACCTGGGGAAGAGGACTAGAGAGAACAATTTATGGTTTTCTATGCCGCCTGTGGAACAACTACTGTGGAAAGCCTCACGTTTTACTTCATTCCTTGCTAAGGAAGGCTCCCTCCCACCCCAGAGATCGAGTTTCTTTCACTTCTTAGCAGGGAAAGAAAAAAAAGACAACTTTTTCAGGGGAAGTACATGAGTGCTCTTCTAGACAAGTACACTGCTCCTCAGCAGTCTGATTCTGAGTGATCCTCTCCTTTATGGGGCCAGACATTGTGCTTTTTCCTCAAGGACTGAAGTATAAGGATTTTAGTAGCGCCATATTCCTAGTATGTCAGCAGCTATTAGAAATACTATTCACCACTGGCAAAACCCACAGTTTCCAGGTACCTTCAGGGTAGCAGGGCAGCTGGTCCAAAGTATCCCAGCCTGGCAGGAGCAGTGTTGTGGGCAGCGTTTCCGTGTGCCTCGGTTCCTGCCCTGCAGAGCTGGTACTGCCAACACCAAAGCCTGACTGCAGGAGGGAGCCAGGGGAGCTTTAAACACAAAGGTTCATTTCCAGCCATCAGATGTGTGTTTCTTTGTGGAAAGAGCCTAACTTCACAATAAAGCACGAATGCCACTTGCACAGTCCTTACCCTCAGAGCCTTAGCAGCACTTCCAGGAAGGGATGCTTAGCAGGGCAGAGTAGCAGGAGACTGACACATCTCAGCAAGTGGTAATTTAACAGAAGAGTGACCTTCTCCAGGTCTCAGGTCAGCAAAACACAGCTTTCCTTGTTTCCAGGCACAAAGTCCAAAACAAGGGATTGGTCCAAAACCACACAGTTAAGATTCACCTTTGTGCCACAAAGAAAAATCTTAAGCACTTTAACATAACTCCATACTAAGGATTGTTTGAAGCTTCTCAAGCAGAGCCAAACCATGACTCCAGCTCTTAACAAATGGTCAAATGTTTTAAGAATAATCAGCAATACTAAGAAATACAGAAAAAAAAGTGTCTTTATTAGCATTGTTACAGGCAATGCATACATAAGAACTGATCCTTAAAGTGTACAACCCCCCAGCCAAGTTTAAAGCAAAAGAATCAGCAGATTGAGATCTACATTGTACACATGTGCAGTAACAGGATCTCTCTGAACCTTCCAACAGAATAGACTGAAATCACTTTACAAAAAAAGGTAAATAAAAATAACACCCATTTTAAAAAAGTACCAGCTCTTAACAAGCTGGCATAGCATCAAAAATATCAAACAGGGGAGTTGTCCAATCATAAAGAGTTCCTGTAAGGTTTGAGTATTGCGTCGTTCACACCCTGCATGTGCCAGGCATTGAGTTTAAAGCTTAGTAAAAAATACACACCTAAGAAGACAAGGTGAAGTTCAGATTTTAAATTTCAATTCTGTCAGTTGTTACTAAATTTTTTTAAATGCATCATCAGTATAATTATCATCGCTCAGTAGCAGCGGTGCAAAGAATGAACCTTTTCCCTTTGTTAAGAGTTCTGAAATTGAGTCAGTGTGAGTTAGCAACGTCCCTCTCTGGAATCTTTAGCTGACATGATCTTAATGCCAATTCCAAAAAAGCACCCTTAAAAACTTTTAGCTTGTTTCTAAGTGGGTAAATATTTAAACTAGTTAGCAAAATTAAACACCAGAATTTTCAGAAGTTATTTTTGTGCATAGTTAAATGCTGCAAGATGATTTCACATTTAATAAAGCAGACTTTAAAGAAGCAATCTGCAAGAAAAGATGTTACCTTACAATATCAATCTTAGTTCAGGGAAAACACATGGGGTTTTTGTTCCCCCAGCTTCTTGCAATTGCTTTTCATCTACACTGGATTTTAGTGCAAGTCATTAAATTGTTTGATACCCAGCATGGCTTCTCTTTCTGCCAATCAAGTAAGCAATCAAGACAATTAGAACAAGACCAGCAAGGGCTGCACCAACTATTATAGGGATCAGCATGTTATTTTCATCCTGTTGACATTCTTCCACTGAGGAGAGAGAAAAAGATCCACATTAGGTACTAGTGCACCAACAGATGGCCACATCCAGAACTTCAGGGATTTGCTCTCAGCACATGATAAAACTAGCTCAACTGAACTTCTAGCTTGCCAAAAATGAAAAGGAAGCCAAGTCTACTATGGTCATTCAGGATGAAGTCTTTCTAGTACTACCTGTGTGAGAGAATTACACTGTTTCCTCCTCAGGAGCTGTTGCTGTTACATACAAGCTTAGCCATCAAAACTATCTGTGTTACTCCTCACACAGCCATTTTGCTCTGACCATAGTCACAAAGGACAGCTTTGCCCCTTTCATACTGTCTGCACACACAGGAGACAAGACTAGCACTCTTCCTTAACTCTCCTCTGGACCATCAGGAAGAAGCCCGAGTTATTTCAAAGCTTTTTACGCACTTCTCACACTACCCTCAACTCGGACATCTTTATCAGCCCCCACATCATCTGTAGTGGGGCAGGCAGACACTAAGCACAGCACCCACAAACTGACGTCTGACTACAGAATATCATATTTATATCAAAGAGTACTTCACAAATCTTAGGTCTGGCAGCTGCTACCCAATGTAAACCTCTTACCTGGCCCAAATTTGTCTCCATCAATCTTGAAAACCTGGATCTGAACATTAAATACGTTGACAAGGGCTTCATCTGTGACCTGCAGATTCTCCTCTGAATTGCACTTGTAGGAGTTCCCAACTGTAGCTCTCAGCCCACTCACGCTGTTGTTTGATGCTTCAAATTTGGGATCTGTATAAGAGAAGTCTTATTATATAAACCTGAAGAGCAGAAGCTGTAAGCTCATAGAGCTAAAATTTGATACACTCATCCCCAACATTTCTAACATGTAATTTAATATAGGCTACTGTTAGTATTTATAGAAGTCACTGAAAGTAAACTTCTTAGAAGTCCTTACTTTTTGCTTCAGAAGGCAGAGTTGTGCTTATATTCACACCTTGCAGGAAGAATTTTTCAGCACTTGCATTCTTTAAAAAAAACAACAACAAACCAGTAGTTGTCATTTAAGCTAATAATATACAACGCAAACTGTTAACATTCAGGTTGATTCTGCATACATTGAAAAAGGTTTTCATAGACTAGTCTACAACTGGGATTAGCATCCAAAGGAAGAGTTTTATTAGTTGTACTTTTGGAGAGAAAAGCTACAGAAGGTGTGCACCTTGGGGAAGATTACACTGGGGGACAGAAAAGAAACAGAGAAAGGGGGACTTGTCACCCCTCTAACTGTTGACTTGAATTCCACAGGCACAGTCCCACCCATAATCAGCCTACTGCAGTGATCTGGGTACCCCAGAACTGTGGAGAGTCATTCAATACCAACAGGTCAAGGTGATCACATTTGATCAATCCCATCAGCCTTAAAAGGAGCATGAAGCTCTCTGACAAAGTGGATTCAGTCCTCAAGGGGAGGCAGCTCCAATACAGCACTGGGGCAGGGTGTGAGAAACAGGATTCCCAACCATCACAGGAGATCAGAAGACAAGCACACATAGCCTTTTAGCTGTACACAGAATATTCATGAAGACTGAAATCCAGTTCCAGACTTGTACAATTAGATGAGATACCTAATTGTCACAAGCTGTTCCCAGTTTGGGCAAGAAGCCTTAGAGAGCAGGCAACACAATTTTAAAAGAAATTCCCATTCCAAACAAAATATTTTTCTGTGTATATATCTCTGTATGTACATATATACATGAACATATTCTTCTCACAAAAGTTACCAAGTATAAAACCCACTAAATTCTAGAAGTACAACCAAAGGAATTAATTATTCCCCTTACTCTAGTTGTATCTTTTTTCCTCCTGTACTTGCCCCAATTAGTTTTCCCAGATGAAAAGTCCTGCAGACCCTGTTACATGCTTTGTGCAGAAATACTTACCAGTGCAAACTGGAAGATAACCCTGGTTTTCTCAAAAGTCAAATTCAACAAGGCAGATGTATTGTCGCATCTCCCAGCCGCACTTGTATTATGTGGTATGAAATTCAGCAAAGCCAAATCCATCTCGGAGAGAAGAGAATCAGCTGTGATATTTGCAGAGACTAACACATCACCTTCCATTCAGCAGATGTGTGGCTGGCTCGTACCACGTGCACACAGTGTTGTTTGCCCACTGGGGCAGATACACGTGCAGGTTACAGGCTGGTGCAAGCTGCCCTGAGTTACCAGGCTGACACAGAGCACTCAGGGCAACTCTGCGTGTCTGACAAAGCCTGCTGCAGCCAACAACCTGCTGCTTTCCCCACACTGAACTGCTCTGCTTCTTGCAGCAGAAGAAAAACCTCAAGAACCACCACACTACACAGGGGTCAAGACACTATAAAATACTGCTTTGACAATGTAGAGGCAACTGAGTGACTCTGGTAAACCTATCTGCCACCTCCTCACTAGTCATTACACTAGAAATCAGCTGTTCCAGCAGAGCGAGAATACTATGCTCAGAGAATTTCACACAATTAAGGTGGCTAAAACACAGCTGCCATCATAATCAGCCACTGTACAGCTATCAGTGCTCATGATTTTACCTCTCAGTCATCAACATCATTAGTAAGTGCAATGGTTTCCTTTGCACCATCATTTCCTATTGAGGGTCTTCAGCAGTCCCTTTGGGACTTTGGGTTTGTCCATGGGGCTGGCAAGCTGGGCTCTGCATCAACAGTGAAGGTAAAGAACCTGTGCCAGGGTTGCATCTTACATAAACCATATATTTTTAATTTTTTTTTTTTTTTTTTTTTT
>VXBX01000792.1:40048-55082 GCA_013400415.1 Scytalopus superciliaris | reverse complement strand
TTTTTTTTTTTTTGCTATTAAAATCAACCATTAAGTAGCTTTTAAGCATTAAAGTCAAACTCAGCCTCTTCAGTGCTGGCTGGAAGGTAACTAAGCCACAAGCCTGTCCAGTTTTACAGCAGTGATTTTCCCTTCTCATAGTCTCTCACTGTTTTCCTGTGGGTGCCTCTGGCCAAATTTCTGTATTTTATTTAACAGTTTAAAAATCTTGTTTAGATAGCAACTTTGATAACAGGATTCCCTCTACTCATACCTTGATAATTTTTACTGTTTCTGTGAAACAGCCACATACACTTCCTGGATTCAGGAGACATGTTTAGTACTGCTCAGTGAATGGAAAAATCCTTAACCACTTTCAGCAGAACTGTTTGAAATGTCACTAGTCTAGACCATGTTAAAGCAATTCAGTAGAGGATAACGATGGATGAACGCCACAAAGACCTGGGCTTTTTAAAGACAAGGTTAGCTCATAATAATTTACCAAGTCTTCCCCAAAGAAGGAATCTGAAGGCTTTGAAGAACCAAAAACCAAGCTGTACCTTTTCATCTTTTCTTGGATAGGTGATATTAAGCTGTAAGCCCATGTAGGCAAGTACACAGGTTCCATTTGGACCAGTCACGTTGTATTTACCAACTGCAGGGTTTGGGGGCGATGACGTTGGTGCTGAGCTAGTTGCTGGAACCTGGCTAGTAGTCTGTTTAGGAGTTGTGGGCACTAGAGCAGTAGTAGAGATCATATCTTCAGCACATTCTGTCTCTGCAGAGAAAGGAAAACAGACATTACCAAACAAAACAAAGCTGTGGGATGATCTACCTGTTTAATCCCCAGGGGAAAGAAAGACACAAAAGCTCAGAAACACAATGGTAAAGCATTACCTAAACACTTGCTGCAAAGTTTCAGACATTTTTAAAGCCTGGCATGTGAAAATGACACCTCTATTTTTAATTTACTGAAGTTCACATCCTTTCATTCACATGCATCATTTCACTTTGCCATCAAGCCAGGATAAATTAGACAGTGCTATGCCGACAGAGCCAGCATTCCTGCCGTATGCTCACAGCAAGGCTGGCATGCCTACCCCTCACACACTTGGGCTTTCATGTGCTAAAAGCAGAGAACAGTTCTCCTGCCCACTGTTAAAAGTGGTCTCCCAGGAGATGTGTTCTCCTTCCCCTCCCCCTGTTACACTACCAGTGTCATTATTTTGGCAATAACCACAGTAACCTTAAAATAGTACTCTGGCTCTTCTGTCCTTAACAAGGGCATTCTAAGACACTGCTGCTAGTGCCAAGCGTTCTGCTGTATCCTCTCAAATCCATCCTCCCTTTAGTCCCACAGGAGGAGCCACCCTCCATGGGTGTAACAAGACTGAGTGAAGATGTGCAACTTGGCCTTCTCTTTTCATCCAGTTCAGCAGCAACTTCCAATGGAACAGTGACTCTGATTTATTTGCCAGAGTACTCGGAAACACATGGCAGCAAGATATTAACTTGATCTGGGAGCCAAGAAGGTCCCTGCATTGAACATCTAAGCCAAACCCAAAGGTTGTAACAAAGACATTACTGTAGTAGAGACCTCCATGTCCCAAGCCAGGGTCATCTCCATGTGTCAGGGATAGCAGCTTGCAACTTTGTAAGGACAACAGCAACTGCAGCAGCAGTCTACTGACTCAAAGGGCCTACTTCTAAAATTTAGTACGTATGTATCTTGCAGGTACAAGATACCTAATAAATAGCCTCTGAACTTTTGATTA
Source organism: Scytalopus superciliaris (assembly GCA_013400415.1). NCBI lineage: Eukaryota > Metazoa > Chordata > Aves > Passeriformes > Rhinocryptidae > Scytalopus > Scytalopus superciliaris. The sequence goes on along the minus strand of VXBX01000792.1, from coordinate 53,328 downwards.
TGGCTCAGAGAGAGGAACTCTAATCACACCTGAAGGCACACACACTCCAGCACAGTAGGTTTTCCTATTTCTACCCTCCATTTCTGGAAAGTCAAACAGCAGAGAGAACATGGATGAATAGAGTGACCCTGTGTTTTGTAGATTGATACTGGTCTGACCCCAAAACTCAATCATTTCCTAACAAACTAAAAAGCAGCTTCTTAGGACTTCAGTGCAGAATTTCCTCTATCTACAAGACCTCAACACACAGAGCCTCTTATTCAAGTTGGCAGAGATGGAAACAACCAAATCACATCAAGTGGAAGCTTAGCCTGTGTGTAGTCTTGATCCCTTAGTTTTACTGAACTGATTTACAGCACAGCTTCAGGACGGATCTGAAGATGGGACAAATTCTTGCATCTCTTCTTTACAGTTACAGGAAAGCAGTTGAGTAAACTACTATCACAGATAAAATGAAAGCCTCCCTTTCAGAGCTGCAGATAATCACTACCATCACCTCAGTCACCAAATTCTAGGTATCTAGTGATACACAGAAGCACTGAATACTGACTCTTCTTCCCTTCAGTAAGCCTTGTCCAGATCACCAGCAGAAATGTCCTTTAATTAAAGATTTGCAAAGAAAAAAGATTAAGTGAAAATTCCAGATCTAAACTTTATCAATAACTACCTGCCAAAGGGACAAGGGAAGCCTCAAGCCTACAAGAATGGAAAGGATCTGGAAGGAACTAAGATTTTGGGGTCAAGAAGATTATAAAAAAAAGGATGAAGTGAGAATTCTTTAACCATCTGAACTGAAAAAACCCCAAAACCAAGAAAGAGAACTCACTGTGCACAAGGAATGGGGAAGTCAGATCCTAGACTAATAAAAGTTTAGGGAAGATGATAATTTAAAGAAAAAACTATGCATAGCAGTATGGCTAACAGGAATGTGCAAACAAAACAACACAAAAATGTACAAAAAAACCGCCTTGAACTCAGACCAGTGTCTATCCTAAGGATCAGAGGAAATCTCATGTTTTTTCTGAAGATCAATAGTTTGCCAAGACAGTGATACCACAGGACAGAAAGAAGCAACTCTGAGATATGATCATGACAAATTAAAGCATTTATGTTTATCTAAAAAAAGAGAAGGTTGCATAGGAGTAGAAAATAAAGCAAATGCTTAAAAATTTGAGTTCCATAAGAAATACAGTCCAGAAATAATGCAATACTGATTTTTTTTAAACCAGAGGACTATGTAAGAACAGATAATAGGTGGTCTTTAAAAGAAAAGTATTACACAGCAGAGAGATTTTACTGAAGTTTTGTAGAAGTTTAAGACAGGTTTTTCCCCAGTATCATGTCTTATGTTCAAGCCTGCAGAAAAAGAATCACTTCTCATATTTACCCAGTATAAAAACTGGATCAAGATATGGTAAGTAACAAAGAGACAGTTCTGAAGACTGCAGCAATAGAAATCAGGGTTTGGGATTTTTTTAAAAGATGAATGTAGGTCTGCATCTTTACTTCAACCAGTTCACCAAATGGAAAAGACTGATCAAGAGAATGATATGCACTGAAATAGGAGTCAGTCACGTGAAGCCATAAAAAGAGTCAATGCCAATATTATCATGCATCAGGCAAGGTATTTTTCACAGATATGGGACAAGGTAGAGATACTCCATTAGCAGGCACTAGTTTGTTCTATCCATTCCATGCTAACACCACCTACCCTAGTTTTTAAGATTTGTTTCAACTTAACTGGTACATAAATGGGATTAACAGCATAAGAAAAATTCTACATTTCCCAGACAAGATGAAGATTTTTTTTGGTGTTCCAAAAGTAAGGCAAAGACTTATCACTCCTTAAGACAGCACAAGGGATCAGTTTACATGGTTCTTCACATTTGAGAAGTGCTGCCACAAAAGCAAAGGACATGAACACACCATGAAGCTGTTTGTCTTCTAATCATGATAGCAGCAACATTCCAAACTGCTTTTCATGACAAGCAATCAGGACAAAAAATCACTTTGTGATTGTGCCTGAAAGAGCCTTACTGTTTCAGCTGACGTAAAACCTCATGTAGGAAGATACATATATCTGCTCCTTACAGACCACTTTTTAACTGTCTGCCATTATATCACTAATTTTCTTCAGAGCACACAGTAACTAATTCAAATTACTTTGGTAGAGGCACAATGTGTGGGAATTACCAGACACTTCTTAAACTAGGATTCTGGCCACATGCCCAGCCAACCTACTGCAGCACATGTTTACACCCATACTCATTAACAGCAGGAATGTTCCCTAGTGCATGTACAATACCCATGGGAATACAGTGCACTATCTCCTAGTCATGGATTCTGACAGTCCTACTGTGAAAATCTGAGGCAGGTCCATTCATTTCAAAAGATGCTGCTATCAGAACTTCAGATCCAATTTGTACCCACCTAAATATGATTAGTCAGAACATAAAAAGAAAGAACCTATTATTGGAAATATTAGTTCATCAAGGACATTTTCTATTACAAGATACTTACTGTTCACACTGAAAGTGCCATTTGTGAGATAGGCTTCCAAAGTGACATTGCTAAACGTAATGTTCACATTCTTCATATTGACCTGCCTGGAGCTGATGCACCTGTATTTTGTGCCCACATGTGCCTGAATACCACCTCCATGTGATACAGTCTTCACTTCTCCTGTAGAAAGATTACATTGCATTAGTATGTAACAGTATTTAAAGAAACAAGTCAGTATTACATCTGGAAGGGTTAGACAATAACAACATGAAGTTTTAATTTTACCTGTAGTTGAATTAGGGAATAAAGTTGCATCTGACAGATTGTAGTGGAAAACTAACTCTTCAACTTGGTACTTGTCTGCAGATTCTGAGAAATTCAGGCTTAATGAATGTCCTGCTCCAAAATCCAATACCAGAACTGGATGAGATGTGTTATCTTTACCACATGAGCTCTGTGAGTCTACTGTAGCGTTTTGTGGAAGAAAGAAGTGTACAAACTGTGGGGTAGAAAATAAAACACATGTAAGCCTTTTTCAGCTGCTTTTTAAATATCCTATGAAACTGTTACAAATACATAGAAGACATTAATACACGCTCTAAGATGTTTACTTATATACCAGCATATGGCTGGTATAGTAGTATGTTACTGGCACTCGGGTTTAAGAATACTGCTCTCTGAAATCTGAGGACAAAACAGCACATACTCACAGAACCTCTGAAGATTTTTTTCCTCCTAAGGTGGCAATATGAATTTGCAGGCACTTCTGTACTAGGTAAAACAAATCTGGCAAACTCTGGACATATGAAAGTGGGAGAATTTAAGCTTCACTTCTTGTCGTACAACTGAGCAAGAACAAAAGCAAATTGTACACCCTACATAGTTTGGCCATAATACTTTGAGTTTATTACACACAGTGAAGTATTGGGGTATCTGAAGACCAGTTCAGTGTTTACTGGGAAGTTCTGAACTTACTGTTTACAGTAAGAACAGATAAAAGCATATTATGAAAGCAGTCACTCTGAGTGCAAACACCTATACCAGTACCAGCAGGATTTCAGATCATCAGCACCACTGAAAAAGTGGATAATGCAATATAAAGCTTAGCTGAAATCACACATAGCACGTCTATCACTGGCAAAGTAGCAGGAATTTTTTTAAATTTTGTATTACACTGATGGCTAGGGAAAAAACAAAAGAACTTCAACAACATACAACTGCAGTAAGATTATAAATAATCCACAATTTCTGTTCAGTATTGAAGATACTAAAAAAAAATCCAAACCTGAAAAGCAGAGTATTTGTAAAGACAAATTCTTAATTTTCCATTAACCAGCTTTTGCTGTTAATATGAAACAACTTGTAAACACTGCACTAGTTTATAGATACACTGAAATTTAGATTTGCCAAGTGAGAAGCTCAGATTTCAAGTAAGTTTAAAAGCTACTTGCCATTTCAGTTCAGATGTAGTTCATGTGAGTGTGACCAAGTTCACCAAAAGACAACTGATAGTATTTTTGCCTTTAGAGTTCCAGTGAAAGCCATTTTAGTTACTGACAGGACTGAAGTGGATTTTCAGTCACAAAAGTAATTTCACACATGTATTGTTTGTGATGGTTTCAGGTGACCTTAACTCTGTTGTTTAACTAGAAGAAGCATCAGTAATAAAGAAAAGCTGATACAACATGACTGGGAGGGCAAAAATCTTTGTTGAAGCAGTTTTCCATGTGTAAGTACTTTTGAAAGTTTAAATACTGTGCACATGCAGAAACAACCACATATTTTATAAACACTAGAGACAAGCAGTAAGATAGCCCCCTTACCTCTTTTTGTGCATTGTTTTTGTACTCCACTGAGAAGGCTACTGTCAAATCAGCGATTATGCAGACCTTACCACTTGAATCTTTCACTTCAAAAGAAGAGGAAAGCTGTAAAAACCCTGTTAAGAATGACAAGTGGTTAACTTGCTATCACATACATTTTTATTTTTGATCTCAAGGAGACATATGTACATCTGTACATTTTGGGAGTACAACCTAAACACCAGCTGAGTTTGGAAACTTGGGCATTAGTGGCCTCTGTATTAGCTTCAACATCACTAACGCACAGAGGACAAATTTAACAACTCATCTATAAAAAGACAAAGCCACACTAAGTGTTGGCATGCTGGGTCCTCAGGGGGTAAGAAAAACATGCAACAAACACTGTTCAAGGCAGTTACTCAGAGTTCACGCTACACAGCAACTATTTTACAATCTTCAGCCAGACCTGACTTAGCATATTTGATCCTGCATGCCTACAACACTCGGCCTTTCCCCCCCAACACACCATGCACCCTTCATTCTCGCTGTACCAGGACACTCAGCTGTACATGCACTGAATGCAGCATTTAGAAAGCTTGGACTGACTGCAGATGTTTTGAAGGCACTGCCAAAAATAGCATTATAGAACATGCTACCCTTGCCAGGAGAACTTTTTACTGTCATCATGCTCTCTGCACTTGAGAGAAGGAAGGGCCCAAGACCTTGACACAGCCCGAGGTTACATTTTCCTGACTGGTTTAACCTAAACTCAGACTCAGCTGCTGGGAAAAGCAGAGAAAAGCTTTCCTCCCACTTGCTTCCCTCCAGCCCCAGTGCTCAGAGCACACTGGATTACAACTGACCACACTAGTACCAGCTTAACAGGGTAAGAACATGCAGCAAGAGGAGCACAGGGTTGTCCTGTCTGACTGCAGCATGGAGTCGGACCAGTGTCCACTGCCAAAGAAGCTTTGCCTATGGGATATGTGGAGGCTGAATACAGCTGGAAAGCTGATCATCTTGTACTTGATCTGTGGTAAAGGATAACTGACAGTGCTCCCGTACCTGAAATCATACCAAGGTGTTTCCAGGTCTTTAGGGTACAGTCTTTTAATTCTGTGATTCTTAATTTGTCACCACACATCCCTACAGTGAACCTCACTGCAAAAAGTGCACCATTTTCATACTAGCACTTTATCAGTCTGCATTTGAAACAACTTCAGTCTTGCAGAAAACCTGATAAAAAAGCAGCTGCAAGACATAAACCATTATCACAAGCAAATAAGCTTTAATGAGTCAAACATGTTAATCCATTCAACCGTTGATAACAGGAAAAGATCCAGATGAGGGTTTATCCAATAGCTAGCTTCCTTCCCTGAGAAGTTCGGGATTTTTTTCAAAATCCTAATTTTAAAACTTTTCACTGCAAAACTATGGTGTGTACAATTGTGTCGAGACAATTATTAGAGAAAATTGGACTTTTGTCAGCTGGACTTTGGTAGAAGGCACATCAGTTGCAGGAAAACATTGGAAACTATTTCTCTGGCACCCAGCAAGCATTTTCCCTTGTTGTCTTGCCCTTAGCAACAACATATCCTCCCCCAGCACCCAAGAGGGCAAAACTTAAGCTGGAATTCATACACTTTACCCAGCTGTTTGAAAAGTCAAGACTTGAAATCAGAGACAGAAGAAAGTGCTTAAGAATAGACAGTGTAGAAAACTTATTTCAAAGCAAAACTGTCCTATCTCTGCCATTATGTCCCCCTTAAAATGTTCATTAAGGAACATACATTCATTATTTTGTGGAATTCAGAGTAGTACCAGAAACAGTTGATGCAAATTGAAACTTCCATGTGGAAGAGTAAAGTTTCTCAAAAGCAAGCTGTTTACATTTTCTTGAAGATTTCTAGCATGGCATAGAAAAACAGTGTAAAGGCAGGGAATAAGAGTCCACTGCTCCCTGAATGAACATTATGACTGAAAAATGTGCCTGAATGAAAACCTTCAGTGTGCATGCCAAGTCCATAGATGGGTAGCTATTAAAAATCTTGACAATTTTAGAGATAAAAATAATCAGGTAACAGGCAGTAAAAGAATGAAAAAAGTCCTAAAACAAATGCAGGGGAAAGAAAAGACTAAAAAAACAATGAAGAAGAATGTTGCTGACCTAAAGGAAAATGTGAGAGACCTGCCCATTACAGATGATTCAGAGAAGAGACAATAAAAAAGGTACCAGAAAGCACCACATGGAAGATAAATTCTGGGAAGGAAGAACTGACAAATCATCCTTAGCAAGTTTAAGTAATAGAGAATAAGAGGCATGAACAAACAGTAAAAAGTACCACCTGCATAACTGCTAGATTTTTGCAAGGTTAAGTTCACACTATTATATGAATCCTGATTTTGTAAACGTGAAATGCTAAAACCCCCAATCCTTCCTAAGAAGTGTTGAGCAGCTGGTGGATTTGCAATGTCAGTGATGAGACAGAGGCATCCAGCACGAGACACCGAGCTGTCCTCGATGAAGTGGCAAGAGAGCAGTTTCACTGCAAGTAAGGCAACTCAGACCAGGACGGTGATCAGAGCACTGTGCTGCAGCATCATCTGCTCCCAAGGTCTCGGAGGAATGTAGATAAAATCGAGTGAAACATAGGGGACATAAAGAAAAATGATAAAAAAACCACTGAAGAAGACATCAAGACACTTAAGGAAAGAAGGTCCCACCTAATCTTTGCTCCAGCCACTTTAAGGCAGAGGAACAGCTCGCTGGGTCTGGCAGGAAAGCAGCTGTTGAGTTTTGTGAAGGCAAGTTCAGTGTCGACTAGTGATTAATGCATGAATCATCACCAGCCCACAAACACTAAGAGCCTACAGTCAAAATGTCAAGAATACAGAAAAGCAAACTCGTGTGTATCAATCTACCCTGGGAATATTTCTATTTAAGTTACATAACGTAGTGCTCAATTCTACCAGGGCATATCTACAAGTTGAGAATATTGTCTGCACATCTCATAACTGTATCATTCTTTCCTATTTAACACAAAAACTGATACAACCTCCACATTCTTAACTTCAGACTTTAAAAGATCCTCTGAATAAGCTGCAGTGCCCTATTTGACAACTCTCTGCGGCAGAGCACATGCAGTACTGAACAGCTCCTGGACTTTTCAATAGCAAAAGGTAGTTTTGTGAGGTTCTTTATTCACTTGGCTGGAAACACTACGTTATGGATATCTAGTAAAGCAATCATCAAAAATGTAGTAACGTAAAAGACATTTTATGTAGTTCAAATGCTTGCTTTGTATTCCAAGAGGTTCCAAGAAAAGGCTGCTTATATATTTATTCTGGCTGCATATTTTCAACTGAAAATCGAAAGACAATCTCTCTCTTTATACCTAATTTCTCCAATTACAGTCTCATGCAAAAAAATATTGAAGGTAAAGCCGTTAAAGCAACAGCTACAAATGTCACTTGAATTAAATCCAGGATCCTTCCTAATCTAACATATCTAACTCAAAAAAACCCAAAGTTTATTTATCATATCTCAGACTGTTAATAAGTAAAACAAAACAAATACTTTCTTGTATAACAATTTATCTTAAAGAAATCTACCTCATGAAGTTGTTTGTTTTAAACAGAAAACTACAAAGCTAACAAAACAATCTAGCACAGCTGAACAATCTAAATACAAGCCCTTTTGAATATGGCTCTTAGAATGGCTGTATTCCTCATATCTGGACCACACAGAGATGCTTTCAGGTTTCAACCTTCTCATAACTGAAATCCTGATAGTCAAGCAGTTACCCCTGGGTTACTCTCCCATCTAATGGAAACCTACTAAGGAAGAGAGATGAACGGTTGCTGTGCTCTAAAAAATATTAATGGCAATTGTTTACACTGACTGCTTGCAAAAAGGACCTCAGTTACAATAGTTAATGATTTACTTTGTGTCCCCTTTTTATTAGAAACATGGAACACTGACAATAAGAATCCAAAACACAAAAGCTTATTTTGTATAATCTGGAGTTTATTAATATAGTCATGTATTCTGCATAAGTAAAAACCTCTTTAGCATTTTTCTTCCTCTCTCTTGGAATAAAGGACAGCACGCCATCCAAATCCACATATTCCACCTCATGAGTAGTTTAAGCCATACAGATACCCAGTGGATGGGGCTGTTTGCAGTTCCAGGGACTGCCCAGGCACTAGGGAGGTAAACCAGGGCTGCAGCGTGGCCCAGCTCAGCCCTGCCCCGGGCACTGGGCCAGGGGTGCAGAGCATCACCCCCGCAGCCCGGTGCTGCAAAGGCTCCCCGGCGACAGCCAGCCCTGTCAGTGCTGTACAGCAGCACCGGGGGGGGCAAGGGGTGCACAGCCTGCGGCACCTGAGCTACAGCACTCCAGTGCTGCCCTGCACCTTTGTCCAGGTGTTCCGATGGCACACACAGCCAGTCCTGCTATCTACGGAGCATTAATCCAAGGAGATAAGAAATGCTGGTTCTTATCTACAGAAGGTTTATTTTCTATTGCACATGTGAAACAAAGTGCCCAGTGATTTACTCATTCTCATGGTTTGGAATGGCCCTGTCATCTCAGTGCCATTTTGTGAACAAAGTGGTAACCTTAGTCACCACTCTAGACTCCTAAATCTATGCCAGAGAAGAGAATGGAAAAATCCCTGAGGAGTTATGCTCTCCTCTAATGACCTATCTTCTGATGCAAGCACCCCTCCCAGCGGGACACCTGGTCCAAGTCCTTTATCAAAAGACTCACTTGAGATGACTTCCTTAGGATTCAGAACCTGTAATAACCTTGGGATAGTACGGAAAGAAAGAAAAAAATTAAAAATAATGTATTTTTTGAAAGATCACACTATTTCCTAACCCTAATATTTCAGCAACAACTGAAGCAAGAAAATCCCTGGACAGACTTGGTATAGGAAACACTTTGCAAGAGACAAGAAAGTTTCCATAAAAGTAGTTACACCCACCTGCCACCCACGGACACAGAGGACTGAATGCTGGTTATGTGGACAAGGCTGGACTCACTTCAACTGCTGTTGGACACAGTTGAACAGATACACAGGTGGAGAAAGGGGGAACAGAGATTTATTGAAGGATGGATAAGAGTTCTTAAGCAGAGAAGAAGAGATCCCACTGCACTCACACAGGTGCAGCACCTGACTGTATCAAGTTCCTGAGCCAGCCCCACTATATACATCCTTGCCAACTAACAAATCCATGCAGTCTCACATTATGGTTTTGATATTGTTGACTTCCATTAAGGCAGTAAACATTTTGTTTCTCAACTCAAACTTGCAGATGAATAACCTGTGTCTTTATAAACAAAATTTATAAGAGTACAAAGGCATTACAAAGGAAAGGTTATCTAGCAGCTGTACACTTGCCATTTGACCCAAGACTTGCAAAATCACATCAAATTTAGTCACATGAAGCTTCTTTATGGCCTCCTATCTAGAGGAAGGAAATCTCAGGATAGCTGTCCAGCAAATGATTACATGAGTGCACTGGTAGGTCTAAACTCCCTTGGCCAGACCCTTTTGAGCATTCACAAGTCCATTCTGCACTTGCTGTAGTTAGTGCTGCTGTACCACAGCACAGAACTAACACACATTCTTCAAGGCAGCTGGCCCAAACAATGTTTTGAAAGAAGCAGCACTGTGTGACAATTTAAAGAGAAAGTCTCCCCAGTGGAGAGGATAGTGGGGAAAAATAAAAAAAAAGATAAACCAACTGCCTAAGTAAAACTACTCTCACAGTCCTCTAAGAAGTAGATCTTAACTCTGCCATGGAAAGTAAAGACATACTGGTGTTCCCATATTGCACAGAGTGAATTGTGCCTTGCCAAGAAATCAGAAGCCCCTGAAGTTCAATACAAGAGAACCAAATGTAGTAACTGTGAACTACTGTGTGCAGCCTGAACACTGGAGAACCAACAGCCAGAGAAGTGTCCACTGCACAGAGCTGAACCAGATTTGAAGCTCTGTACTCTAAAGCCAGGGTACTCTTAAGACTCTCACACTTGGAATTACAGTAGAAATAGTACTGACAGTCACTGCTGCTGTCAAACAAAAAAGAAAGTTAAGAAACTTATCCTGAGACTAAAAGGGACATCAATCTGATTAGAAATCACATGTACAAAATCCATGAAACTCTGATTTACCAAATCATAAGGTACATTTTAAAATATATTATATAGAATTAAGATAATGCAAGGGAGTGTTCAAACAGATGTTGTAACTACTGGCACTCACACAAACAAGAGTCTCCTAGCAAGCTAAAGAGAATAAATACCAAGAAATCCAAGATTTCTCTAGGAATTTCCAAATAATCATATCTGACTTGAGAGAAAAGACAAATTTGCAGTTAAAGTGCAACAAGCAAAGGCTAAGTACCACTTCGTGCTAGAAGTAAGGCATTATCTTTAAGGCCTAGAAAGGCTTATCAGCAGTAACAGCAGTTAACGTCTCAATGGAACATAAATTTTTTATTTGAGTCAGGTTCCTCTGTACCTAGAGGCATTTCTTCAGTTTATTGTCTGTTACTGATTAGAAAACATCCTAATCATTACAGAACAATCCAGAAGTAGGTTACACCAAAAATAAAACCCTTCAGTGAGCCTGAACAGAAACCTAGGGAACACACCTCAAACGTGTGTCAGGGAACCTGCAGAGTTCTCAGGCAGCAAGTAAAGAAGTTACTTCAAGAGTCAGAAAAGCTGCTGAAGTCAAAACTGAATAACCTATCACATGATGACTGGCACACAAATTCAGATCCTTAGAGACTATGTCAACACACTTCAAGCATCTATCAAGCAAACACTACGTTAAGGGCAGCATTTGGTAAAACAGTGTTTCAGGCTCAACATAAAAGCAGTTACATTTTGTGAAAATTAAGTTTTACTCGGTCTCAGTTCCATACAGTTAGCAATGCCAAAACTGAGAACAGTTCAGCACCAAATTACTCACTGGCTGGAATTCATTATCAAGTTTCCCTCTACTATCCTTACATTGGTAGCAAGCTTTGAAATTCCCCTTTGGACTAGAGTTGTGCAATAGAAACATGTGGATTGTGTGTCAATAACTCTCAAATGGCATCACACTACCCTGACAAATGAATTTTTCCTTCCTCAAATCTCAAGCACTTCATTACTCACTAACACTGAATCTGTGTCTGACTAAATGGATTTTCAGAGAAGTTTTCTCTGCATTTCAGTAAGGAAAAAAACCTGTGGGTGCTCTAGGACTCAGAAAGCACGAGCAGCTCTGCTGGGTTTGGCACACAACCCAACTGACTCATCCTGCTCAACAACAGACAAGCACCATCTTACTCCCTATTTCAAAAAGTAGCAGTCAAGTTTGAGGGGAGGTACTTCTTTTCCCACAGTCCCCCTTCCCCTCATTTACCACTATACTACCTATATCTTTTTGTAATTCCATAGGCATGCTTGATATTAGTGAGGAAATTAATCACAAAATACTTCATGCTGACACATTAAATATTCAGCTTAGTTCTTCCTGTTCAGTGTGAATGGAAAACTGAAATGGTGAGGTGTGGTGAGGTATTCAGGAGAAAAAAAGTTTTCTATTGTCCCAAAGTCAAGGCATTACCAAACAAGCTTTCACATTTGACTCACCCATACTAGTCCTTCAGCCTCCTGTGATCATTACCTTACCCTAATCAGTGTACACTCAGATGACTACAAGGCTGCAAATGAGCTAAAAATATCTGAAGACTCCAGCTCATATATTTTCATTATCTCATATTCTCCCCTCACCTACAACCCAAACCCCACACTCTGGCAGAAAATGGTGGAGGCCTGTTGTACTCCAAGAATAGGGTCTCTATTTGCACCACCAAATTGTCTCCAAAGGCTGCAGGATAATTTTATGGAGAAACACCACCCAGCTACTAAGCTACCAGACATTGGTACAGAGTCCTGACTGACAGTAAATACTCTATGGTAAAATAAACTAGTCGGTTGCCTCAGCTGCAGGAACCTAACACGTTTTACATGCCAGAAAGTGACAAACCTAAGTGAATGGTGTTTTTAACTGGTGGTTAATCAGGAGAAGGCTACTACAGTCCCAGAAAATGTTAACTGTGGTACCACTTAAAACCCCCCGGGCTGATTAGAAGGCATACGAAAGCAATTCTTCATTTAAGCTGTAACTTAATATTAAACAAATATTAAGCTGCAACTATATTAAACAAACCATACAAACAATTTCCACTCTAACACCAGTTCAACGACACTCCAGTTGCCAGCTCTAAAAAGCAAGTCAGAGAGCACTGTAAGTCACTGTGCTTGCCGGACTGGCTCCCAAAGGCTGGGTATTTGAACTGCTCAGTGCCCTTTGCAAGTGGCATCTTTTGGGCTCAGTGAAACTGAAGTGCTGTCAGCAGTGATAAGGATATTTACTATCAAAGAGACGTCAGAAGAGTCTCAAAGACTGTCGTATCTCAAAAATGACCACAGATAACCATTCTCAACTTCTGCTTTACTCGGGAAATATTTTTTGCCGGCTGCTGAAGAAGCTGCCTTTGCTGCCAAAACCACATCTCAGAAAACTGATAAATGTTGTGTGATGTGGCTTTCCAGACAAGAAACCACAAGCAAAGTAGTTATCAGCAAACAAGCACGACACACTTCCTCACTGGCCGTCCTAACAAACCTTCTCATCAAGGCGCTGAAATCTCTCTGTCCCAGACACGTTTCGTATATTACTCAAGATACGGCAGGATGGGAACCGTGATGTACGGGAGCACTGCATGCCCTACAGAGCGCTGCCGCTCGCCGGCAGTGACCCCCGCGGCCCGTGACGGGAGAGGGCTGTTGGCAGGCTGTGCCCGGAGCGCTGTCCCTGCCCCAGCGCTGCGGGCCCGGCCCGGCCGGGGCACCCGCACCCACAGCCCCAGAGCCCCGCGGGCGGGACGGCCCCCGCAATGGGCAGGGG
>VXBX01000792.1:24925-39945 GCA_013400415.1 Scytalopus superciliaris | reverse complement strand
GGGCGGGGCCGCGGGTGGGAGCGGAGCGGCCGAGCCGGGACCGGCCGGGGCCGTCAGGGCTTGGCCATTCCAGACCCGCTCCTCTGTCGGGATACACTTACGTCGTTTGGAACACCAGCAGCGTGCACTTTGCTACTGAAGTCCTGTTTCTAGTAATGCCGCAGAGTGTGCCAAGAGCCGGTGCCTGTGCCCTCCCTAAATGCCCGCTGTGCCAGCCCTCCCCTCACTGCCCCACGTTAATGGCTCCTGGGGCACAATCAGTGCTGCCCACCCTGCCTGCAAACATTTCTGCTTACAACCCTCCCCGAAACACAGTTCAGCTGCTAAAGGGGCCGGTTCAGCTCCCTTCCCTCGGTGTTCGTCTCAGTTCCCTCCACCCATCCTGAAGGGAGTTCCTTAGGATGCATCCTAAGGATGCCTTGGGAATCCACCTTTCGATGCTGTGGCTGCAAACAGGGATTTCGTCATGCTGCGTTTTTACCTGGGCATTTTCAGAGGCAGCAGTGTGTTTTAGTTTGTCTACAACACTTCCAGCAGTCTTGATTCTCGCCCTGTCTTACCAAAAGCAGAAGTTGGTTACTGTGGGAAAAGGACACACCAAGAGTCTCTGGCCAGGTGTTTGAGAGGCGCCTGCAGAGGGTAATGGAGATGGGACATGAGCTGTTCTTGTTTTTCCATCCCTGTTTTTGGAACCTGCACCGGGAGGGGAGGAAGGGCTGCAGAACACTTGAATTCTGCCACAAGACAAAATAAAGAGGGAGGCCTGACGTCGGCTTTAAACTTGCTGTGCAGCAGTCTGGCTCTCTGCTGGAAAACTGGGAGGTGTCTATAAATGGAAGAGTGACGGATGCTTGGATTACTACCAAAAATTATCAGCATATATATGTATGTTGCCTAAAGCAACAATATTGTGGTAAAAATGTGGTAAACAAAGATCATAAGGCTGTCAGCAGAGAATGGTGTTGACCTTACGTGCTATGGATCATTAGCTCACTAGGCCTTTTAGAATGGTGTAGAGACTGACAGCACTTCAGGACAAATGTTGCCAGGGTATTTGTTAGACTAATGGAACAAGTCTTACACAACCATGTTGGCCATCAGCCCCACTGATCAAGTAACTTGTCTGACATCAGTCAAACTTGATAGCAGGGTAACACAAACACAAACCTGCAGCAGCTTCTATGAAAGCTGGAATATACACAGCCTGGAGATCCAAATTAGTGCCATCACTCAGGGAAATGAAATGCAGTCCATGTCCAGCCCCAACACATTTTGTTTGACAGAGCTGCTGGCCAATGAACACACACACAGGTCCAGATTATTAGCCATGGTACATTTCTGGGCCTTTCTTCAGAGCCACAGATGCAGAATGGTTGCTCATGGGAAACAGGCAGGAGATGCAGGAGCCATTGCTACAGTAAAAGCTGTCCAGCAAGGTCCAGGCAGAGTACAGGTAGGGGAGGCAATACAGGTGAGAGACTGTTATACCAGAAAAGAATTTCTACAAAACATGACTCCATTTTCCCTCTAGCCCTTTACTGCGTATTACCTGACTTCAGAGTTATTTTCTTTCTGAAGAGGCTTACTAGGAATAGCTAACCAAGTTTATGGTACAGAGTCCATTCTCCCTAATAGACCAGCCACCAAAGATCACAAACCTACAAATAGGATGGAATCATTTAGGTTGAAAAAGGCCTCACATGTCTTTGAGTGCAACTGTTAACCCAGCCTTGTCAAGTCCACCAGTAAACCATGTCCCTGAACACCACCTCCCCAAGTCTCTTAAATACCTCCGGGGATGCTGATTCCATCACTTCCCTGGCCAACCTGTTCCAATGCTTGACAACTCTTTCAGTAAAGAAAATTTTCTTTATATCCAATCTAAACCAGAACTTCAGGTCTTTTCCTCTCACCCTAGTGCTTGTTATTTGAAAGAGGAGACCAACCCCCACCTTGCTACAACCTCCTTTCAGTGAGTTGTAGAGTGATAAGGTCACCCCTGAGAGCCTCCTTTTCTCCAGGCTAAACAACCCCAGCTCCCTCAGCTGCTCCTCGTAAGACTTGGGCACCAGACCCTGCACCAGCTCTGTTGCCCTTTCTCAGTGCACCCCTTGTAGTGAAGGACCCAAAACTGAACACAGGATTTGAGGTGCAGCCTCACCAGTGCCAAGTATGGGGAACTATCACTGCCCTAACCCTGCTGGTCACCCTATTTCCAATACAGGCCAGGATGCCACTGGCCTTCCTGGGCACAACTGCTGGCTTGTGCTCAGCTGCTGCTGCCAAGCACCCCCTTAGGTCCTTTTCCAGCAGGCATTTCCCAGAAACTCAGCCCCATGCCTGGAGTGTTCCACAGGTCTATCTGCATAACAATTTGGTGCACTGAAGTTGCCTGAAAAGTGTATAAATTTATTTTCAAACATATACAGCACAAAGAAAGGAAGAAAAAAACTGCTGCATACTAAGGGATTTAAATGATAAGCCCAGGTTTAGATAAAGGAATCCATGGGAAGCTAAAATAAGAAAACAAGATCCAAGGAGAGGGCAGGAAGGAGGCTGTTGGCTGGTACGGAGGGCTGCAATTGCCAGACTTGGGAAGCACCTTCAAATTAGCCCTCAGCTTATACTCTCATACTCACTTTCCTTCAGGAAATGTTGGACTACATGATGGGGCATCATGTTTAGGAAAATTGCTTTTTAAATGCATATAATGTTTGTTTGGATGAGTTATCTGAGCCCCCATCCATATCCCAAACTCTTGCTGTTATTTTTGTCATTCCAAATAACCAGCTGATTGAAACCAGATGCTCAAAGTCTATCACAAGTGATCAAAAAGTAATCAAATGCAGCTATTTTGCTATGGAGAAGTGATTACCATGCTAACTAATAAACTAACTGCTAACCTGTTTGGTTTCAGCATGTAAAAAGAGTCCCAGGAAGAAAAATTTGAGGAAATTAAATTAAAAATAAGGACCTGAGAGTGTCATGATTACCTGGCCCATCAGTCTGCCATAGTTTTTGAACCTCAGAAGCCACTTGCAGACCAACCTGGTAGGTTCAGGGATATGGGGATGGGTGGAGATCAGCAGCTGGAACAAAAGAACAAAACTCATTCTCCCACAAGCAGAAAGGCAGAACTAAGGAGAACCCCTCCACAAATATTGCTGCTTGAGGCTATTTGTGGGAGATAATACAGTCAGGGACCAAGGGCAGACAGCACAGAAAGACAGGGTTCATTATTTTCACTGCCGTGGAACAAGTAATTTTTAATTGCTTAGTCTGTGGCAATTAAGCAGAACTGCACATCTCAGCACTTTTAGTGAATTAACACTACTTCTCGAGGCATTTCAGTTATCTTCAGGATAATGCCACTGCTTTTAATCTATTGTTTAAAACCACTGAACCCAGACATTTGGGCTCAGAAGGGGCAGGCAGTACACACTCACTGCTTTGTACCCACTACTGCACACTGCTGCCAGCTTTCAGTGTGGATAAAACCTCTGGGCATTATGTTTCTGTGAGACACATATTCCTTTCTGGTTTAGAAGTCTGGTAGGAGGGATCTATTCAGTTTCCATACACAAAAGTGAACTACAAGGTGAACGGTGTAATTAACACCTAAAGATTGACTGCACAAATAAACTGAAGCGTCATATTCTCACAAAGGCTAGGAAATGAATACGCTTTAAAGATTTTATTTGCATTAACTGAAGATTCAAATATTAAAATAAGTCTATATTAAATAACAACATTAAATATGCCTTAAATACAATAAACTAAACGTGTTTAGTTTCTAAACACAAAGGGAACAAAAACAATTCAGAAGAATGCAGTAAAATTAATGACACCAGATGACAGAATAAGGACTTTTAATAAGTAGATCCAGAAGATGTCAACTCATAGCAATGTTTACTTTAAGAAGAGGCAGTGGCCTTTCAGTTGATGCACAAACCCCACATTACATAAACTTCATAAGTTATCTCAAAAAAATATTGCTCAATTAACTTCTCATTTATGTAGTGATCAAAACTCCCTTGGTAGCTCTTTTTCAGAATGAAACACTATGCAAATCAGGAAAATAAACTGTCTTTTAAGTATTACCACAAAAGGTGTCTTCCTTATAGTTACAATTATCTAACAGATCTACAGTGTCTTTCATTCTTTAATTCAGATCAACTTACATATATACAATATGTAACAAAGTACTCACAAAATCCTTAGTCTTTCAAGACATGTAGCTTTGCTTTCACAATATCGAGACCATAAGTCTTTTAAAAAAAAGGTTTTTGTTTCTTTTTAAAGTGGAGCACGCTGTACAGTAGATTCCCTGTAGGTTATTTTCAAGGCAGAACTAAATGTTACAGCAATTACATAAACACCTGTTGCCCTAAAAATGAGGTAGGGCCTCTTTGACTCAGATCTAATCTTTGCCACCCAAGCCAGCAGAAATAGTAATCATAGAACAATCCATATTTTAGCTAAATAATCCCAACAGGTCAGTACACACATGAATGCAGTTGTCCTCTTGGCACTTCAAGGATCTCACTTCAAAACCTGATTTATCCAAACCAGACTGAAGTTTGTAGTAACTTGAAAGAAAATTAGCTGAACACAAGTTTAAGGGTTTTCATGGTGCATAACTTCAAAAATTCAGTGTATTTCAACAACACTGCTTGTACATAAGTGTTCATCATTTAAGGGTTTTTAAAAAGATACCCAAGTTGTCACTGTAGCTAAAGAATGCAGCATATAGGGACTTTACAGATGCAGTTAAGAACACGTAAATGAAGAAACCAGACTTGCATCCATCACAGACGTATTTCTCACACAGGTGATTTTACCTTTCCATCCAACTTCAATGACATTGTTAAACAAAACTGTAAAACTAAATTTTGAAGAACCCAGAAGAACAAAAGAGTAATTAAAGATAGAAGAAACCACCCCAGGATGTTTAAAATTAGTAAGGAGTCTTGACAAGGGTGATCAATTAATAGATCATTTTGCTTCTTTTCCACAGCAGTGCATGCAGCTGGTTGAAGAATACACATCAACCTGAAATCTGCTAAAAGTCTGGAACAGCACAGGTATTTGGTGTCCTGAAGATACACGTGGATAATTTTGGTTTTTACTTTTTGGGCTATTTTTTTGTTTTGTTTTTAAATGAAAGTACTTCTCCATTATGCAACATAGTGGTATTGATTGGGGTTGTCTTTGTCTCTCTCCATATAGTCTCTGTCAATGAGAGATTCAATTCTCTTTTTCAAGTCTCCAGGCTACAAGGAAAGATGATATTAGAATAACAGTAATATAAATGCAAATATAGTTAAAAAAATAAGACTGCTAAAAACCACGTAAAAAAATGCACCGCAGTATATAGTTAAATTACTACTGATACTCTGGCTTATTTCTACTCATACAGTACCTTGATCTTTAGGTTTGATTCTACAATATTTCACATTTCTTGCTCTTATGGACAAGTTGAATAGAAAAAGATATTACATATGTTCAGATAAACGTAGGATGGTTTGACAAACAAAAGCATAAGTTACCTTTACGGGAAACTTCAGTTGATTATACAACTCAGAAACAAGAAGATTATGACCAAGAGTCTTTCTCATCTTCATTATTCGCACAATAGCAGCATCAATCTGATACTGCCTGTCTTGAAATACTCTTTCAGTTGTGCTGACCTGTTCCTCAACCTAAAGAACAGTACAACACCACAAATCATATCACCTTCTATTGCTATTTTTTATTAATTATATTTCTGTAGTTAATCTTTACAATAAAATGAAACTCATGTACTATTACTTTCCCTCAAGACAGATGCCCGTATTACTGCATGTTAAGAGCTAAGTGATTCTGGCATCTACTGCTAAATCAAGTCAAAGATAAAATTAAGGATAACGTAAAGGAAAAAATAACATGTCTTATTTGAAATATTTTTTAATAAATTTATAAATGTTTTATAAATTGAACTAAATCTTAAAAACTCCCTTCGGCTTCTGAGAGAACATTTAGCAGTTTGACAGCCCAAATAAAGTACTCTTTTGTGTCAAACTCCAGTTTGACTTTGAGGGATTTTAATATGCAAAGGCAAAAAAGAAACAAGCCAATGTTAATTAAAATATGTCACCTTGTGTCAGGAATTGGGATGCAGGTACAACCAAGACATCCACTGCAAAATCAGGGACAACCCTGACTTCTATAACCCTCTTACCTGCTAAATATAGAAGCGACATGGTGACATTTGATTCATAAGGTCAATATAATACCAACACTTCAGCAATACCACATACACTTCTAAGATGGACTCAAATATATACAAGATCCTATCAATCTAATATATAAGAATTTAAATTTGGAAATACAGGAAGGAACCTCATTTTTTCGATTACAGTGAGTTTTAAAATCTTTTTCTCTGTGAATCATCCTGACTACCCCAGAAAATCAAATACCTTTTTCTTTCCTTCATATGCAAAAATTACAAGAGGAAATACAGAGATTCTGTCTTTCCATGTGGGACATGTAGATAAACAGTTAAAACATAAGCAGAATGAGTGCAAAAAAATACATACTGTTTCTTTCATTTGGATTTGGTTGATCTTTATTCTAAATAATTTATGCTTGAAATCACCATTGAAGATGAACTTATCTCCATCTTCTACATCCTTGCCCTTTGGATTTTTAATCAATACCCGTGCTTTTCCGCAAGCTAAAGACTGCAGCGTTCTTCTTAATTCACTGTCCTCTGTGAAGAAGTTCAAAGTACAGGAGAAAGCAGAACAAAACATTAACATGAGGAGTTTTATATGATTAATCTAGAAATACAATTGAAAAGCTACTGGTTTTATGTTAATACTTTCTCCAGTTAAGTCCCAATTGGGAAACAACTCAGCCTTCAAGCTCAGTCTCACATCTTTCACAGGTAAGTGCTGAGAGCATGCACAGACCCAGGCTCATCTCAGTGAGCTTTCCATCCAAAAGAGATGGAAGATTTCACATTAACATGAGCCTGGATTTATTGCTTTAGTTTTGTTTGGTAGTAACAAGACCATAGAAGAGAAAAAGTCACTGGGTGACAAGAAACTCAAAACCACCCATTCAATGATTTCATGACTGTTTGTAACACACATCAGAAAATACAAAATAGAATACTAAAAACCAGAAGTCTAAAGTGACAGGAAGATAGTTTGTGAGAAGGTAGAGCTGACAGCTATTATAGTCAAACTTCCCCCACAACAGGAAAGGAGTAGAAACAAGTGGGTGAGGAAAATTTTATCTAGCAATCTACAAGACTAAAAGCATTTGGACAAGTAGATAAAACGAAGTCTTAAACATTCTAGCAATTATGCTGCAAAGTCTTGTATCACAATTTCGCATTAGAACATTCTCTAGAATACTTTATTTGCAATATAAGATTATCACCAATTGTGTTAGATCTCCTGAACAGAGTTTCAGCCTAAAAATTGAAAGAAAGGTTTTACAATCTAGTGCTGGACTGCAGGATAACTGAGTAAAAGATAAACTATTTTAAAAATAGTAATAGTGTTAAACTTCAACACAGAGAGACCTTTTCCTTTTTTTAAGCTTCCAACTGTCCCTATGATTATAAAAAAACCCCTTAAATCTATGTGGACTAAACAGGCATTTATGACATTTGACACATTTCATGTGTTTCAGCCTCAGTAAATGCAGACTGTTGTGTTTTCGCCCAAACATGAGGATGCTGCTAAAACACTCTGGAGCTTTGCTTCTGCCTTGCATGTGAAGTCACAGGTTACAGTATGCCAAAGGGGAGGGATCTGTAATTACCTATCAATCACTGAAGTAAAAATAAAAACTACGGCTCCTGGAGGCTTTCTTGATAATGAGAAAGGCACGTAAAAATGTTAAGTAGATTTGGACAAGACATCTTAAAGCAGCACAGTTACCAGAGAGAAGATAACCATTCTTTCTCTGAGTTACAGTTTATGCATTTTCTAACTCCACTCATGTACCAAGGACAATCTCATTCAAGAGACCTGTGATAATTTACTGTAACAGCAACTGGAAAATGGAAGTTCCAACCACTGCCAGTTAATGCCTACAAAAGGATGGAGAAGCACTTTTTACAAGAGCATGTAGTGGACAGGACAAGAGGGAATAGCTTCAAACAGAGAGGGAAGGTTTAGATGAGATACTAGGAAAAAATTCTTCACTGTGAGGGTGGTGGGGCACTGGAACAGGTTGCCCAGAGAAGCTGTGGATGCCCCATCCCTGGAAATGTTCAAGGCCAGACTGGATGGAGCTCTGAGCAAACTGGTCTAGTGGAAGGTGTCCCTGGCCATGGCACAGGCGTTGGAACTAGATGATATTTAAGGTCCCTTCCAACCCAAATCACCCTATGATTCTGTGGCACTGATCCTGGCCCCAAAAGAAACCTGTGGACCATGAACTGTCCTTATTACCCACATTCCTATACTACTTCTCCCCAGGGGAGAGAAATACAGACAAGGCACTCAGTTTCAACATGTGAAGGGCTCCTGGGTATAATCTCTTGATTGACAAAGAACCTCCAGAGAGTAAATTATGGCTGCAACTATTTCAAGAAAGTGTAAGAATTCAGAAAAAAACCCAATAAACAAACCCACCCAAAACTATAAGAATACAGAAGGCAGATACCACAGATGGTTAAAAAGAAAACTATATTCTTCTTGAGTTTTCTTTGTCCTTTCTGCTTTCAGGTTCAAGTGCAGATGCAGAAAGCTACGAAGTATACACCCAGCACAACACTGCTGCTCTGAACAAATCAGACCTACTGTAAATGGGGCACTCAGCAACAGTGGTGGAAAGAGAACAGTTCAATTAAAAACTCTCCTGAATCACCCCCAAATGACAGCATTCTACAGCAGATCATTTTCAAAATCTAGTATGTGAAACTAATGGAACAAAAATAATCGGATACACAACAGTCTATCACCACTTGAATTTTAAGATTTGCAATTATATGTTTTGTAAATCTTGTAGGTTGTTAGTAGTACCATATGCTACACAGCTCTTACTATTAATTTTGTGAAGGATCTGCCTTACACACTAATAAAATACACTAAGAAATACCAGCAGTGTATTTTCATCTCTCTTCTGGTGTCTGTATGCTATTGGCTCAAAGTTTGTCTAATAATCAGGGGAAATTTTTTTAAATTAGGCATTTACATACCAAATCATAATTGGCAATCACTCGAATAAATTTAAGAATCAGAAAGTGTTTTTCCTACCTACACCAGTTGCCATTTTAATTTCTTCAAAACTGAATTCATCTCCTTCATTAAACATAAGCAACACTAATGTCTGAAAGAGTGATACTTGAAATTCTTTCTTCCCCTAAAAGAGAAATATCAAATAATTAGAAGTATAGTCAGAGATTTTTCTATTGTACCCCCAAACATTTGACAAGTTACAGAAGGCATACATTTATTTTTCTATTTCTAGAAGAAGCAATATGCATTTTAGAATGTCTGGCACACAGAAGAATCTGCCTGAATGTAGTATCAAGGAAACAGGATACTTTTAAAACCTCTTTTTTTGGCTCCTCTAACAGTAGCAATACAGTACCCAGCAGAAGCTTATTAGAATGGCCTGCTATTGATCCCATATCCTCTATTTCAATTACAATATATGAAATTCTGGCATTGCCATAATCAATAGTGAGTCTCTTAGTAATTAAGTTCCATTTTATGGAGAGAAATTAATACAAAAGACATCTTGGTATTGGATCAAATATGAAAGAAACAAAAGATAACTTTGATTTACTATGACCCACAGGGACATTATCAGTATTATCAGTAGCACAATGTTTGTACAAAGAGTCAATGAAAAGGAAATAAAGAACTCAAACTCTTCAGCCAGCTGTGAACACATCTGTCAATTGACAACTACAAGCCTACCCATCTTACTCCTGTGTAATGACTAAACCTCTGAGATTCATTTTAACAATGAGTTAGCAAAAGAATAAAAGTTTTTTTGTCTTTAGTGAGTCTCAAAGAAGCTGCATTATTACAAGGCAAGATATTGCATGAGACAAAAGAAAACCACTTTAAGAAGCAATGTGGTTATTTAAGACTTAAATAATTCAACAAGCATTTAAAGTTTAACCACAGTCATCACATGACTAACCTTTCAGTCTTTTTGTATCAGCTACGCATACTAAAAGTGTCACCAGTATTTCTGTGATCAAAACAATTCCAGATTAAAAATAAAAAGATGCTACTGCCTTCTTTCATTAATGTCCTGCTCTATCACGATTTATTTTATCTGGATGAGCAACAATTCCTATCAAATGAATATTACCAAAAGGTACCACACTGTTGTCTTCCATTATCCAGGCAGTATTTCAGTTTAATTCTAGAAAGCCTACTTTCATACAAAAAAAGTGTTGAATTGTAATTGTTCCTTCACAAAAACTACCTTTATAAAAAAGACAATACATGACTAGATTCCAAACAATTGATTTTAACTTTATCCTGACAGGCTAAGCTTTAAACAGGCAAACTTACTTCCTTAAACTCTGCCTTTAGGACAGCATGCCCTAAAGTGGTCTGCCACTGAAGCTTTCGACCACTGTGTTTTCCCAGGTAAAAGGTTTTAAATACCTCTTGAAGCTTTATCATCTGTAAAGGAAACAGAGAAAAAAATTAATTAGCTCTATACCACTGCAGTGATACCAGATGATTTCACATGTGTAATTTCTTTATTCTCCTCAATCATGTTTCAATGTAAGTGTTTTTGTGGGGAAAACAATCCAAAGAGCAAAATTCTGCTCTCAAGTACTCGTACTATTTTGCACAAAAGAAAGTCTTAATTAAAAAAACAACGTTTAATTTCCGTGGGGGTTTTCACCTTTTTTTGTTTGTTTGTTTTAAATAAAAGTAAAATAAACCCTCTGTAAAGGGTTTTAAACCTCAAAAAAAAAAATACTAGTTTTGCTATGGACTTTGAATCTGATCAAGAAGTCATCAGACAAAAAGTATACATCTCACACCTCTGCACTTCCTGTAGTCTGTCCTGTACTGGAATTCAAGTCTGATTCCAGTACTTTACACTCTCTTACTTCCAAGTAAGGGGTTTCTAACCCTTCATTTTCACGATGTGTTGCTCAGGCTGGATCCTTCCAAAGTCGTCTGCCACAGAGGAAAAGACACCTCAGGAGCAAGAGCACAAAAGCTTCCACATTTTCTGAACTGAATGGGAACCCCATCTGGCCTCTGAAGTGCTTCCCACACTTCAGATCAAGGCAAGGTGTTGCAGGAAATAGGACCCCAAACACATTTCAACCTACATCATTACTGGCAGCAGCTTTGCAAAAAATCTCTCAACCTGGAAGCAATCTTTTTTCATGTAAATACTATTTATTAAATGCAAGGACTAGTTTTGTTGCAGGGAACAGAGGAAGGATCTCACACAAAAAAGGAATGGGCAGTAACACAACTATGGGCCAGATCAAAGTGCCTAACCAATGCAGTTCAAGATTGACTATATTGAGGTGAACTGACGTATTGCAAACCTTTAAGTGCTTGACTGCAATGTGAAGTGAGGCAATAAATTTTTAACACTAATTTTATATTATTATTAAACAGGTAAAAAACCCCACACTGAGTGAAACAATCATCTGGAAAAAGTGGATTTTATCCACTGCATTTTATTTTTGGCAATCCTGCAATCTCTAAAATGACATAAACCCCTTAAATATGCAGCAGAAGAACATTTAATGAAGTGCATTAGTTCAGATTGTGATAGTGATTATGATTCCACCCTTTATAGTGCATTAAGAAGAATTTAAACACTAACCTCTGAATTTAGGTGGACTTCCATAGGTGTGTAAGTTGGCCAATATCCCATAGTTAATATATTTACTGTCAGGTCTATATTTCCTGGGTCACTTTGGTTCTGCATATACTAAAATACAAGCAACAAAAATCTTTCAAGTATACTGTCTGCAAACTAAATTAGAAAATACAGATACATTTAAATTAGACATCTAAAATTAGTAGAACAATGAAAAATATCTACATCCACATCCTTGGTTAGATGTGCTCTACCAGGATTTTAAATATCTATTTAATGCCCGCCTCTTCAGTTTCAAAATACAGGTAATGGTTGGAAGCACAAAGAAAAGAACATCATGCCATGAAATAACCTAAACCACTGTCTCTACAGGATATTAAGGTCAAAGACCTTTAATCACATGCAAATAAAGCAAAAGAAAAGCAGAAGCCATGGCAGGGACCATAAGATCAAAAAGATCCCCTTTGACTTCCACATCTGTTATACAAAATATTTTCATATAATTTGAGCATAGCATCAGTCAAACCAGGCTGCAAAGAGTGGGATAGAAAAGTCACTTCAGTATTTTACTACAGGAGCAGGTGCCCTGGGTTTGATCTCTATCCCAGCACCTTGACTTCAATAAAGCCCCAAAACAATACCCAGGCAGAAATGTAACAACAGGGTGAGCATACACAGTATTTCCTCCAAGCATTCCCTTGGTTACGAAGGAACAGGTTGGAAACTGTAGGGCTGAGACATGCACAGTTTCTGCACACTTAGCAACCTTCAGGGAATTACTGTGGTGTGGGCCAGTCACAAAGAAGTCATCAGATCAGAAACAGTTTGCAGAATTAAGGCATACAGGCTTTAAAGGACATCAGTTGACTGAATTACTATGTGGTATTTAGACTAATTTACTTAAACAGGAAATCAAAGACAACGGTAAAATAAGCTTATCTCTGAATAGATATACAATAGATAAAACCTGTTCTGTAAGAATAGAATAGTCTATAGACCAGAACCTGCTTAAAAGCTGTTTTGTTTAATTTTAGCTTAATCCAAGGTATTACACCAGTAAATACTTCCCCACTACTTCTGAAAATTTAGTATGCAAACGAAAGATAAACATACCTGCTTAAACTGTACCATGACATCTTTTGACAGCTCCATGTCCTTGAACATGCCCTCCAGTTTGCTGGTAAAAGCAGCACCACATTCTATCACACAAATTAAAGCAAAGATCCCACAATGACAAATAAGTACAGAATAAACCATAGAAGGTTTAACCTAAGACAGCTGAGCCACGTTTGCCAGGTTACAGAGCATCTACACAGGTGAATTTTTAAGGATTTTGCTTCTCTGTAGGTACATTAAATGAACCAATCTCATATCTAAGAGGTCAGCCCAATAGTTCTCACTGAGCACAACAAAAGCTGTGAGATATATATATATAGCTTAGTATTTAAGAGCTATTACTTAAAATCTGGTTTGTCACCTCTTACAAGCATGAGAAAATAGGAATTCCAATTTAAAAAGTAATACAAATTTAACACATCTGAGAACACCTACCATGTTTAAGCTTTGACAACATGGATTTCTCAGCATCTACTGATGCACTTTTTCCAACCAGCAGTCTTTTGGCCAAGTCTTTCTTATAAAATGCCTCAAAAACATCTTTCCCTGTAAGGAAATTGAAACAAAAAATAAAACAATACACTCTATGTGAATCATTGCACTTCACATTTATGACACAAGCCTTTCTTGTGACATGCTCATCTGCGGAAGAGCATTTACTATTCAGCAGTGAAGAAAAACATGTACATTATTTGTTCTTTTTATATTTTAGTCATTTTATTAACATATTTTGCAGAATTCTTCTTTGTGATTGCTGCCCAAGGTAAATGGACTGCATTGTATTTCCCACTGGATCAGCTGCAAACCAGATGAAATTATTCTGGGGTCCAGAAGAACATTCTCCAGTGGTCTAATTTACTAACAAAAAAGGGACACAGGATTTTTCTATGTCTTAAAGAATATATTTGAAAAGCCTAAGATGAAGAAAAATTGACAGAAGTCTCACTTGGTTCCTCAATAACCTTTTGAAATGGAGGAGTCATACAGACACCCACAAATTTTCACACCTCAAACCCAAGCTTCCGCTTATCTTTTTCTATTGATAGTGCAAAGATATCAGCACAAGTTGTCTCACTTTTAAGAGGAACAAATTCACTGTAACACGAGGCACTATTTGCACTGCCTACAGCAGCCCCTCAATTCCTTGTTAACACCTTCCAGTGTAGCAATTCCTCCATAGTCTTCCTTCTCTATCCTGTCCTCTGGTGATGTTTCATGAAACGGCTGCATCAAGACATTACCAAAAAGTCCAATGCCCAGAAACTACCTACTAATTATAATCTGCTCTTGAAAGGACACTTATACACTAGACAGCTCAAAATAAAATTTGCATTTTTAGCCCAAAAAAAAAATGAAGATAAAAAGAGCTGATGAAAGTTTCAGATTAAAAGAAATTAATCTCTTAGGCTGATAAGCTGCCAGTGCAGCTGTTTTAATTCACTATCATATCTGACAAAAATCGTGATGCAAATGATACTACTTGACTGCTTTCCCATTATATTATACTTGTTTTGGATGTTATGAGGAGAGAACCCCACAGATCTCAGAACAAACTAATACACAATTGGGTAGTTCCTGCTCATTCCACACCAGCCCAGGATACATGTACCACTTCCCTAAAAACAGTGACCATGCATCTCTATTGGACTAGACCACTTTTTTTTTTTTTTCCTGATATCCAATCTAGGAAAAAAAAAAAAAATCTGCTAACACATTTAAGGGTTTTGCTCAGATAGAGACATACATGGGGGAAGTGCATTTCAAAGGCAGTAAACCTCAACAGTAACACCTTCTCCCGTCATTCTGAGCCCTCTGCTGTGTTCCCCCTCAGCCACGATGAAAAACGAGAAGTCATTAGTTGCTGGGTTTTCATGTACTTCGCACTTTCAACATACTGAGGTGGATAGGGAAGAGAAAATCTGTAGTAACATCCGTTCTCTGTCATTAAAGGAGAGGTTGTGGTTACAGCTGTGGTTAACCTGTGTGAAAAAGCTTCCAGTAACAGCTCTAACTCTTTAGGTCTCCACCCACAGACTGCAAATGGTCTGTAAATTGCCAATCTCCACAGAACTAGTCTGTCG
>VXBX01000792.1:4340-24915 GCA_013400415.1 Scytalopus superciliaris | reverse complement strand
CCCCCCCCCCCCCCGCTGTATTTATTATGCTCCTTCAGGTGTAAGGCAACCTGAATTGAAGACCAAGTCAAGCAGAAACTCATGCTGAAAAAGATCTTACGCTCAGAGGAAAGCAGCCTTGCTAGGAGCAAGGAAAACAGTTTTAATTACATCAACAGTGAAGTGCTATTTCTTACCATGAATGAATCTAAATATGATCATGATTTTGTCAAGGATTCTTTCCAGCTCTTCATCTGTTGCTTCTTTATTACCAGCTCTTAACTTGGAATCCACATATTTTGCTACGAATAAATAAAATTATTTAATAGCTTAAAAAAATAAATCTAAAATAACCAACTTAAAGCATTTCCCACTTGAAATGTTACTATGTGTTAAATATTAATATATGCTAAAATATAGGATAAGCATTACACTTTCTATTTTCCCATTCCTATGTTCAGTGGAATGTCAGAGCCCTACTGTACTACTGACATAATGGAAAAATATTACAAAAAGTAACAGTCCAAGAAAAAAAATGAATACAGTATAATGATTCAAATGATTGCATTAGAAATCCCCCTATTTTGTGTTATAGTCAAAACAAGCACATTACTTGTTGAAAGACAATGTTTGGGAAGCGCACAATGCATATGAATGTATTTATGAGAAACAGAAACAAACAACATAAAGAAGACTATAGTTTTGTAGACCTTTACCATGCCCCTCATGCTCCTTGGTAGGAGCATATACAAATTTAAACAGAAGCAATGCTTTCACGTTAGTAGCCCCAGAATGTCAGAAATAAGGTTAAGCCTTGAATTTAGCTAAGTATCTATTAGGACACCTTAGTATCCTTATACAACCTTCTGTGTAAGAAGGAAACCTTTGCAGGAGCTGAAACACCATGATCCACAAATGACAGCAGCCCCTGTCATGGCTTTAGCCTCTATCACTGTGTTGTGCAATCTGTCCTACATAAACGTGATTTTAGAAGGAAGTCACAAAATAAAATGAATAAAGGCAAAAGAATGTACAGAGGAAAAACAACCAACCAAGAAGCAGGATCCTCTCCTGGTGTAAAATGCCACAGCTCATTTTTTTGCTGCAGGCAAAATAGTCAGAATAGCTTTTGCCAGATCAGGGATAAAACAATTCATAGTATTTTTAAAATATTTGTTACTGCTTTTCCCCCCTTAATATACACTAGTTTCCCTTTCAAAATCATAAATTTCTTTTCCTCTATTAAAACTCCTTGTATCTGAAGGCTTTAAAATTGTTACCCCAGCTTCAGCCGCCAAGGCAGATAGACGGACTGTGCTTAGTCCTTTCCAAGAGATCCAGACCATCCAAAGAACTCCTCTACTACCACAGTTAAAACCAGTTCCCTTTTATTTGCCACAGCTGCTTCCTTCCCCCTAGCCACGGACTGGCACACCAGCACCACGCTCCCTGAGCAGTTGTTAGCACGGGCACCGTGCAAGCAGCAGAGCACAGGGACAGCAGGAGGTGACATGCTCCATCAGGACACCACGCACACACCTACAGCACACCCAAAGCTCTCGGAACCCGCCACGCTCCCAGGTTAACGTTTGCCTCGTATCCCCAGAAAAGAGTCTCCTAAAGCAGAAGGCATACTGCACCACTATTGCACTAGCACACTCAGCAGCAATATCTTACCATGCTTTCTATAGATTTGGGAAATATTTTACA
This sequence comes from Scytalopus superciliaris, assembly GCA_013400415.1. NCBI lineage: Eukaryota > Metazoa > Chordata > Aves > Passeriformes > Rhinocryptidae > Scytalopus > Scytalopus superciliaris. The sequence continues at coordinate 23,226 of VXBX01000792.1, read as the reverse complement.
GAAAAATATTTGTGTACCTATCAATTCTGCAGGCTTATTTGGTCTCTTGTTGATAAATGTTTCAAAGGACTCCTTCATCAAGTTTATAAATTTTTCATTTTTCTGAAAGCACACTTCTATGATATGGTCCACTTTATCCTTAAAATCTAGTAGCTCTTGCACCATATCCTTGTCTTTTTCAGGATTAACCACTATTGTTGTCCCAAAGTTCTGTAAAACAAACACTTTTGATAGTAAAATACTTTAGAGTGCTACCTATCTCCCCCAACAGACACACTTACAAAAGTTATCATTAGAAAGAATATTTTTTTTTTAGAGCTACTTATGTGACTTCACATTTTCAAAAAATGAGATGCATTGAGATTTAAAATAAAAACCCAGACACACATTAATGGATTTCAAACACTATTGTTTGATTTAAAGATTATACACATTCAAGACAAATGCTAAAAAAAATTAAAATAAAATAAATACACAGTAGACATGACTATGATGTGCAAATTTACAGTTAGATACAGAACTACATGATTCATGTAAAATAAACTATATGGAAACTGCCCCAGAAATGTTGAATGTAATAGAAAACATCACACTATTTTTCTTAAATCCACCAGAGAGCTCTACTGATAGAACAAGTGGCAAAAATTCAACTGCTGCTCATCACTCCAAGATTGCTCTTTCAGGAAGGGCTCTAAAGCAAAAAAACCAAACCAAACCAAACCACCTAGCTGACCTGCAAGGAAACAAAACTTTCCTATGCACAAGAAGCAGCCACAGACTTGACTTTCTTCTTGTTCCTACATTTATTATCTTAGATAAAACACCATTTGTCTAATGAACGAAAATACCTTGTAAGGGAGAATTTTAAGCTACTAGACAATTTACAATTGCTTGGCTGATCAGTACCCAGGACAGAATGATGAGTGTTCCAAGGTGAGAAAAAGGAACATCTGCACGGTAACAGCAAAACAGTATTCAATTGGTGTACTTTCATCAATTGAAGTATGTTAGTCACACCAACAGTAAAAGAGATGGGGAAATCCCACTCAAACCTCAGAATTTCCACTTCAGGAGCTACTTAGCCACTGCCATCTTTCATGGAGATCTTTCTCAGGAAAGATTTCAGAGTGAAGCTGAATACAAGGCTGCCCAAGATCCAACATGTGTATCACAGAATATCAGAACAGTTTGTGCTGGAAGGGACCTCTGAGGATCACCCAGTCCATCAGATCTTCCACTTAGCATAGTTTCCTCTTCATTAACACAGTATTTGGGCACCTCACAGTCTCTACTGGTTATGCTCATGAATTGCAGGGCATTCCCCCCATTTTGCAAATGGCAAATTGAGATACAGATAGCCAAGTGTCACCTCTGAAAACATACTAAGGTGATGACAGGAGAGCACAGACCTTCACTCCAGTAACTAGGCTCAAGATAAATAATTAAAAGTTCTTGAAGCCTCTCTTTAATGTATTTTGTCATACAGAATGTCCAAAAGGAGATTTACTGATGCTACAGAAAAAGGCTTCTAGCTTTTTGAGTATGTAAAAACCCATCTAAAAGGTCTGATTCTGTGAGATTTAGTATATGATAAGCCAATTTGGCAAACTGCTGCTGTGAAAGAAAGGTTCTGGTTCTCCTTTTCTTATTTTGCTGTCTGTCTTGAACTCTTGCTTCTTTCTTTGGACTTTTCTGTCAGCCTCTTTAGCTCACTAAACCTGGCATAAAAGTGACCTTGCCCAGGCAGCATGTTAAAACACATCACGAAAGAGTCTGTGGAGTGGCAGGCAGCACACGGGTTAAGTCCAGGAGACTGATCTGGGAGCAAGGAAGGAGAAAGTGGTTCCTCCTCAGCCACAGCAAACCATTCAACTGGCCCAGCTGTCTATGGATCCATGGGCTGTATATGGGGACACTGTGGAATAAACTCCACCTCGGTTCTGGGTGGCAGAGAGGTGTTGGCAGAGAGGTGTTTATATCCCACTTCTACAGGCTGCAACACTGGTGGATCCGGCTAAACCCCAGACATGGGTGTGTGGGAAAGGCTGTGAGCTGATGTTGTGCCCTTAGTCCTGGAGGTTGATGAACACATAGACAATTCAGGGGAGAACTATCCCATCAGGAATTATCAATTCCACAGAGAAAAATCTTCTGTGAAGCTTTCCTGGCTTCATCTTGCAAGGGCCCTAGAATGCACTCTCTGGGCAGCACATTATATGCACATTATGCCAAAGCAAACCTGAAGCATCTAAATACAATTCTGATGATGGATTATTTTCAATAGTAGCATTCCCTTTCAAATAGCTTAAACATTCATCAGCACTGCTGTAGGTTGGTTATGTGTAGCACTGCTGACCTGGGGTAGAAGAATGACATTCTGGTATTTCAGTGTTTTTGCAAGTATGTAAACAGTTGAGTGTATTTGCAGCAAAACAACACATAGTACAGTCCAGCATACTCTAAACACACGTGCATGTGGCTCTATTTAAATGCAGAGTGAAATCAAAACATCTTGTACAATGTTCAAACCTACAAGGAAAGCAATTTCCAAGTAGAAATTTAAAACCGAAACAGGTGTTGCTGTTTCTCATCATGTGATTGCCTTTGGGGGGGAAGCATTAACATCCCTCCCCATATTTGCTTGAAAGAGAACGTTGATGCATACACCTACAGGTTATTCATGGGTTTGACAGAAAAATTTTTAACACCATAAATTCTGACATTAGTAATAAATCTTTGAAATACCTTGATGTATTCACTCCAGTGTTGCAAAAGGATCTGCTGCCCACCTTTTACCCGGCTGAACAGCTGGTACGTCTGGGTCAAATCTGATATTCTATTCTCATCAAGCAGGTTATCAAGTCCTAAAAAAATTAAATTAGAAGAAAGAGCAAATTTTAATACTATTACATAAATACAGTTAGAAACACAGAGAAATCTATATAAAATACAGCAAAAGACAAGACCCTCCCTACAGTGTCCTTAAAAATTATGAACGTTTTAAGATTAAATTTCTGAAAGTGATACAAGTCTTGTTTAAACTAGATGAAATGATTTATGGTACAGTATTTTAAAAAGTATTTCAACTGAAGTACTTTCCCAACAAGGTGATGACCATAAGCCTTATGCAGAATGATTATGAAAAGAGCTTGATTTAAAGGGTACAGTTTTACCAGGAACTTCTAAAAAAAACCCCAACAGTAAGCTGAATAAACTGCTCTAAATTTAAAGTTCAGATAAGTACTTTGTGAGATTTTTGCCTGTGGAGCATAGTGAACCATGTTTTTAGATTAAGAATGTGCTATGAATTCTCTATGCTCCTACCAATGGAATAACACAAGACTACAAATTCCTTTCAACAAACTTTTGCTTTATCGATTCACCCTACATGAGACTAAGCTTTGGACTAACAAATGGAGAAGTGAAACTCAAGATATATAACAAGAAGTAACAACTTAGTATACATTTTTATGTGTGAGAATATGATGAATGTAGTGAAATCAGAGATACATTGTCTGGTGTCAATTAGAGAGGCTTTAGTAACAAGGGAACATAGCATCAAGGATTTATGACATTTTTTTTAAAACCAGAAAGCTTGATTTTACACAGGCCAACAATTCACATCATCAGTGTAATTCAGACTGTACAACTGTCTTACTTCACAAAATATGTTTCATTAATGCCTATTTTTAAATGGTATTAGATTATAAAGGACCTTCAATTGCTACTGAATTATCCCATATTCTACTACGTTTTTCAGCTTAAAAATACTTTCACTGTATATTATAACTTAGATGTTCAGAAAAGCAAGCAATGTTCAAGAATGATGTCAGGTAAACTTTTGTCTGATATTTTGAGATATCCTAAACTTTTGAGATTAGAAGAATTGGACATACTTTAAATAGAAGACAACAGACTACACAGTCGAAAATACAGGTGGGTTGGTGTTCTTTCAGCATTGAGCATGGAATTAGAACCACAGAAATCAAAGAAGCATAGAAAGGCTTAGATTAGAAGGGACCTTAAAGATGATCTAGTTCCAATCCCCACTGCCATGGCCAAGGATTCCACCCACTAGACCAGGTTGCTCAAAGCCCCATCCAAAATCTTGAACACTTGCAGGGATGGGGCATCCACAACTTCTGTTACAGTGACTCACACCACCCTCACTATAAAGACTTTCTTCATAACATCCACTCTTAAATCTCTCATCTTTTAGTTTGAAACCATTTCCCCTTGTCCTATCACTACCTGTCTGCATAAAAGAGCTGCTCTCCCTCTTTAAGCACTGGAAGGTCACAATGAGGTCTCCCTAGAGCTTTCTCTTCTCCATGTTGAACATCAGCTCTCTTAATTAAGAAATGTCCATTCCATCACATCCAAGCATTACCTCCTATTCATTTAAAGATACAAATATACTAACTGCTTTATTAAAATCCAGATCATAAGGCTTAACCTTCCCTCTTCCTCTAGTATGAGCTGTGTGATTGAAACTTTAGTCACACAACTGACAAATGAAAACAACATACAGCAAAGTACTCCGATAAAAGGTTACATAGAGCTTTCAGAAAACACTGCCACAACCTTAGGAAAATTATTGTACTCACAATGAAACACCCCCACCAATATCTAGCTAGTGGCAGTTGTAGTAATACAAAAAAAGAAAAAGGGTTTCTTATACATACTCTGCATTTTTAAGCTTTTTTCCTCCTGTATTAAATTGACTACATCACATGCCTTCTCTTTCTTAATGAAGAAAACATACAAAAGGCAGTATTTTCCTGTACTTGCACAGAATACTAGGATGTTAGTAGCAAATTGCAATGTGCTCTGAATCAAATGAGTACAGAAAGTTATGCAAGTCAAGTGATGCTAGAAGGTTTTTTAATTGTAGACATAGAATGCAAAAGCTGATCCAACAATACCAGAGTCCCAAAACATACTAACTAGAAATATGTACAAATCTCTCCATATTTACACGGGTGGCTCATATACATTGCAAATCAAGAAAAAGTTCAGTTTGAAATAAGAAACACCCTTTCTGTTTAAGCCACCTGATAAACAAATGTATCACTGGAAAAGTTACTGAAAAAAAATACTTGAAAAGCAAGCAAAATTGACATATATCAACAAAAAATAATTATTCTTAGATTCTCTTTATGATAAGCTTAAAAATAGCTAAATGGAGTGGCCAGGATATTTTGATAAATATGTTGGAAACAGTAAAATGACCTACTCCCATATGAGAGAAAACTGTGAGCATGTGTTATCTTTAAAGAGGACAAAAAGATGTGGAAGGGGTATTTAAAAGAGCTTGTAAGTGTTAACAAACATGACAGTCGTGGAACTCAAAGATAGCAGACTACAGGGATATCTGTTTTGCAGCAGTAGGGGAAATAAAGATGTAAGGACAAGTTGCCAGAAGATCTAAAACCTAAAATATGGCTACTGCAAGCGAAAGAAAAGATTTCAAGTACTAAAGAATCACGGAATACTAACCACAGCCAGAAGTGCAGTGGAAAAATATAGTAAAAGTTAAGAGGAACAAAGAAATGGTGACTTGAAGACATTAATGTCTGAATAAGCACTTCCTAAAGACTGCAGCTCTTACCTGAAGTTGCCAGACAAAAGGTAAAACAGACAAATGCATATGAAATCTCACTGCCTCAATAACTCATGATTCCTGAACTATACAATCACAAGAATATGTGAAACTATTGCACTTGAGCTGTGTGATTATCCCATAAAAGAATCTACAGCAGCAACTGCAGCTCTCATTTAGAAGTTTGTATAATTCTAGGAAATAAGCACTTCCAAAGATTTAATTCCTAAATCCACTGCTGCAAGTCAAAGGAGATTTGGGAGCTTAGCAGCCTTTACAAATATGTAATTATATTTTAGACATTTACACACATTACTTGTCACAATGGGTGTAATAATCATAGGGTTGGCTTTCTGTGTCTGTGGAAGTTTTTTCTGTGGATAATATACCTCCTAAGTAAAAGCTGTGGAATATGTAACTACTGCAGAGTATGAGGATCCACTGCTTATTGAACATTACACAAATTTTAACAAGCAATACCTTTTTGCAAAATAGCTGATAAGTGTTCTCCTAGTAGCTGCTTCTCCACACAGGCAATCAGTGGTTTCCTAAATCAGGCGAGAAAAGTATATTAGAAACATTAGAGTATAAGGCAGTTGCCTTCTGTCACACTGTATTTCTGTGTAATTTACATTGTAATACAAAAAAACCCCAACAATTTTCTACTTAGAGAGGCTACAAATTAAGATAACTGTGTCACATGTGATATAAGACAAGAAAGACAACAATAAACCATATAATTATAAAACAAATTCAGGTTTGAATACTGAAAAAAAGTTCTTACACAGTAGAAGAAGCTTAGACAACAAAAATCAATACAAAAGCATTACTGGAAAAAAGTTATACCGACTTTTGGAAACAAACAAGTAAAACAACACAAAACAAAAACCTCTAAGGGCTTGAACTCCAAACCAACATAATATACACTGGTGATGCTTAAAACTCAGTCTAATTGTGTTATGTATAAATTGAACATAAATTGAGCTAGAACCATAAGACTCAAATTTGCAAAATATTTTAAATTTGTCCTTGAATGTTCCCTACTTTTTACTATTAATCAAGCATTTATTTGATACACTCACTTTAGTCATGACTGAAAAATAACATCAAAATTTCCTTTATATGTTTCATAGCCTAAAAGATGAAAGAAATGCCTGAGGTGCAAAGGGATAATTACTTTCAACACTTAAATTTCTACATGTGACAATGTGAGACCAACCATTTCTTTCCAAGTTAAATTTTATAAAACTGGTTCTCAGATCCTTAGTTGAGATTTCCTATAAATATAAAAGGGGTGCTCAACCTGGATTTATGGAAGCCTTTTACATAGCAGCATAAATTTTTGCTAAAACACAAGTCTACTTTTGCTAAAACACTATCTTTCCTGAAATAGCTCATCAATGACANGGGGGTTTTGGGACTGAAGGGGCTCACTCGCCGGATCCAGAGGAGGACCAGAGCCTCAGCAGGACTGCGACTGCCACTCTTGACCAGACCGGGACCATCATCCTCACGAACAGGTTTTCTTTTTCCTTTTACTTTGTACTCAGGGGAGCAGGTGGTGCTCAGCACAGGGGCTGGCGAGCTCCATTCTGTTTGTGCCCCAGAGTGCTGGCTTACACACCTGTTTCTGTGGGTCAAACGGGCTTTTCCTCTGTACCCTTGTACTTATTGTGATCTTTTTAATAAATTGTAGTTCTGACTTACAATCTTTTGTGAGTTGAGTTCATTTCTCCTGCCGGTTTACGTTTAAACCAGCACAGCCTGACATTCCATACAATCCACCAGTTTAGGCCCTTCATCTCAAAATATTAGATTAGAATTTGGAAAGGTTCAGAGAAGGGAGTAGGGATGATCAAAGTATGCAGCAGCAGCTACAAGGGAGACAACTTCAAGACTCCTTTTTCTGGGAAAGAGATGACTTGGCTGGGACACAGTGCACTGACAGGCAGGAACTGGGTTCACTAGTGATGGTGCTGGGAACCAGACTTGCACAAAAGGAGGCAACTTATCCCATGGTAGCTGGTGCACCAGTAGAACACTTTGCCCAAGACCAGATGGAAAAGCTTATGTGAATCCCCATGAGACAGTGCAAGTATTTCAAAGAAACACAGACAAGCTACATCAGGTCCAGAAAACACTCTGAGATGAAAACAGGCAGATAGTAGGAGAGTACCAGGGCAGCACATACACTTTCTCTATTCCTTCCCTTCAGTGGTCATAAGTGAACAAGAAATACCGTTTAGACAAACTCTCAGTATTAACGCACAGCCATTTTTGTGGTCATTTTCATGTTCCCTGGCATTTCCAACTACTCCTATCTGCAGCTGATGACTGTCTCCAATAGCAGAAGGAGTCAGGGTTGTGTGAAATACCATCCTTTGCCCTGGAAGACCTATTCTGTGTAGAGGGGAAAAAAGGACAATTCATCTGCTTGAGGCCACAAGGCAGAGCACTGTATCCTAACAAGCAGACAAAATGAGTATTTTATTATCTTGACTCCTAGATAAGAATTTAACCTAAAGATCCCTCTGGTACGGCCTCAAAGTCATCTACCTTGGTCATCTACTGACTGACAAGGAAACATGCTTATTCTGGTTGGCTGTCCAGAAAGACACATACCAATGGGCTCAAAGAATCCTTCTGTGGGCTGCAATGACACACTTTCCATGTGTTGTTTGAAGTATTTGGAACAATGTTTCCCATGACAGTTTTGCCCTGGAAGTATTATTTCCATCTCAAGATCAAATCCATTAATTAAATTTAACATCCTTTCTTCTGTTGTCATGCACACACAGGAAATGACCCTGGGAAAACTCAAGGGCACTAATTTTAAGAACTGCTGTTTCTTAATACAAGGAAAGGAAATTAGTGTGAAGCTTTCTAAAAGTAGGTTTCTAAGCCCTTCAACTAAGGACAAGACTCGAGGCAAGAACCTGATGTCTATTTAGACTGAAAATACAATCTACCAATCTATTTACTGACTGAATCAGTAAATAAATATACATTTTTGATTTAATTTTAAAAACAAAAATAGTTTCAAGTATTTCAGTATAAGTGATTTTGCCAGAAAAAGCTGGTCACCCTGCAATCAGCATTTACAGGAAGATTCAGGTTCAAATATGTAACATGACAACGCATGTGTGTGTGAGTATACATATAATATCTGAAGATAACAGTAAGTTACAAAGGCAATTTTTATTAATTTCTCCTTTTGACACCCAATGAAATGCCAATATACCATCCAGAAGACTAAAAGATAAAATAAAATGTTATGTTCTTAATAAAAGTAAGAGGTTACTGCAGGACAAAGTATATATGGAGTTAAATAGCGTGTCAGTGACACTACAGTACTTCCTGAATGCACATTTTAACCCAACAAAACACAAACTATTACTCAAAACCTGACTAAAAAAAGACAAGCTACCCCACACAGCAGCAGCAGCTGCACCAAAACTGACCTATTACTAAATTCACATCCTGAACTACTCATCAGTGACATTCATGTTGTCCTCTGTCCTTTTTGGGTTATCCTGTGTTTTTTTTATTGTTTGGTTGTTTTTTTGCATATTCAGTTGGGGTTTTTTTCTAATGAGATTCTTTCCCTCAAGGGATTTGTGGTTAAAGTTGTTAACAGTACATGAATGGCTAAAATACTGATGATGCAAATGTGAGTTCTTATCTAATGTTTTGCTAACTGTGGTATACAGGACTCATTTCTTGACAAGTTTCTCCCTTATTACTGAAAGTATATTTTTATTTTAGAGAAGGAATTTTTGATAAAAATGAAATCTTTAAAAATCCAAGGTGTATCACAAGCACCATCAACACGATAGTACCTGCAGGATAATGCAGAAATAATCTTTCCGTCTCTAAAACCATGGATAATGATACTGAGTTATGAAGGATGCTTGACTTACACTAAAAATGGCAAAATTTGTACTCACTGTGTGCTGTGGTCTAAATATGTTATGACTCTGTCTCCTTCTTCTTCTAAACGTTTATTAACGTGGTGAAGATATTCTGGGACCTAAAAATAGAATGACAAATTCAGCTACAAAGGTATGAAAAGTAGATAATCTTATTCCATGACAATTATTTTAAACTACAAATAAAATAGAATATTAATTGGAAAGGACTATTCCACCAGAATGTTGTCATGTAATATATAATCTGTATTTTTATTAATCAATGTTAGTTAATATTAAATGTATTATAACAGCACCTGACAGAAAGGAAGAGAAAAGCAGATCTGAGAATTTTTCAAAGTTAGTTAGTTTTTTCTCAAAACCCTTCTGAGCTAAGCGAGCCCATAAAGGATCATGGAACAGATTTTCAGTTGGTGTGAACCACAGAGTTCTGTTATTTCAATGGCATTTTCTCCAGTGGAGCATATTTTTCTGTGGAGAGTTAAGACACTTGGAACATACCACAACACAGGTAAGTGTTGTATGCATGCACATATGTATGTAGATGCATATGTGTGCACCTTATGTGTGTATGCATAAATATGTACATGTATATAGTGTGCACATTAGGGCCTCACTCCTTTTGTGTCTTCCCACAGCTCTCTCCTAGATGTACAAAAGCAGGTTTCAAGACCTGTGTTCAAGCATTTCACCTCAGGTACCACTGGAACACCAGGGAAGAATGAGGTGAATGGAGCAAGGTAAGATACAAGGATTCACCTCAATGCAATGAAAACAGGTGTTTTCAAAATGTTTGTAATGACTCAGTGCTAAAATGGAATTAATAAACATAGTCTTAGTATTTTAAACCACTAAGAAACACACACATTTTTCAGATACCCACATTTGCAGGCTGCCCACCACAAGACATAATTTTATCTCAAGAGGACAGAAAACAAAAATGTATTAAGTTTATTTAACTAATTACGGAAAAGAAACAAAACCACAAAATAAATACAACAAAACAGCAAAAAAAAAAAGAAATTGTTTACTTCAGTATTAATCACATAGTAAAATGATACCAGTGAACATTTTACAGCTCTTGACCAAAAATAAGCTTTAAGCTACAGAAAATGTCACCGGGTTACTCCGCAATTAATTATATATATATCTATCAAGTACCATGGCAATCTGGAGCCTACTCTTCCCTTTGATACAATACTGTGGCCCACATCAAAACACATCAATACCCGTGTGCCAGTAAATTTCACTGAACATTCACAGAACATGGCACTACCAGAAGCTCTCATGTAATCCCACAGCTGATAAAACTAACATAAAGGCAATCATCTATGACATGCACCTACCTCTCTTTCCTGCATTAATCTTTGGCCTTCTGCAGCATATAAACAATTTGTCTCTTCCAGAAACCTCTGTTCAAATGATTCCTTGTAAACCTGCTCAAGAAATTAATTTAGTTACTTACATTAAGCTCCCAGTAATGGTAAGCATATTTTGTTTGTCAGGCATAGAGGGCAAGTAAAATCTCAAGAATGCACTCCACTGTGAGAGTGTCAGAATAACGTTACATTAATATAGAAGTTCTGTTTGCCCACTGGTTCTAGAAAGAATGAGATCAGAGCTGACTTCCCAGGGCAGCAATGGTGTGTTTCAGTCGTCAGTACCCAAACAGTCTAAATTGACAGGCTTCTGTTTAAGGCACACAGCCCAACAGCACAGCAATGACATCCCATTGACCTGAGCTCAAAACTCCCACTGATATTTCTGTGGGGAAAAAAAATACTTCCAACTAGTGAAACGTTGGCACAAAGTAGGTAATTCTCATCAGTAAAATAATAGTAATACACTCACTAAAGCATCTTCACATCTGCCAAGTTTCTCTCAGTTGCCCAGGAAAAGTGAATTATACCAAATAAGGTGAACTCTTTTTCTCCAGGGAACAAAAAAGGTGTGTAAAAAAGAGTACCAACAACAATCACAGACATTAAAATTTTTTTGTATAGTGATTAAAAGATTATTATAGAAAGGAATTAAGTTGGAAAGGACATCTATATAAATTTAGAACAATCTGAAGAAGGTAGCTAGGGAACAATATGTAAACAGAGGGACAGTGAAAAGGGAAAGATTCCTTGAGTGTCACAGAAGAATAGAAGAAAGTATTTCTTCCAAAACATATTGCTGAGCTGTAAAACTCACTACATTATGATCACTTTTTTTTCCTCTTAAGGACTTCCAGTGCAAGGTTCCCTGCACATGGCAGGGGGGCTGGAGCTAGATGATCCTGAAATCCCCTTCCAACCCAAACCATTCTATCATTCTCTGACTTTTAAAAGCTTGGGTTTTTTTATTTTCAATGCAAACTTAAATATGGAGCTTCTAGTTTGACAAGAATGCAGAACATGACAGTTCACTAACTCAGCATCACAAGCAGACATCAATTCATTGTTTCAGTGTCCTCTTTACACTACCTCCATGTTCAACAAAATCAAATACTAGATTTACTTTCTTACCTTCCTTTTCATCAGGAAAACTGAAAAAACATTAACAACAGTCCATGCATACATGCATAGAACACATCTAAAGCTCTGTAATAGGAAACAGCTACAGGGTAGGAACCAACTTTCAGCAGCTGGGCCTCAATTGCATAATTGCCTAAAAGTCAGTAAGATTTGCTTAATTAATGAACCTTTCTTTGGGAGCTAACTTCTATTGAAAGAGGGAGGAACAAAGATCCTGGCATATAATTACAGGTTTACAAGCATATCTGTATCACAGTGAAGCAACAGGTATTATAAAAGGACAGATTTGACTACCTTAGTTTCCCTAGTGAAAAAAAACTACATTTTTGAGTCAATGAAAGAAAATGCAGACTTAAATTCTGCAAGAAGGATACAATAAAGGAGAATGTGTATCTTTGCTTAGCAGAGTACTTTGCTAAACAATAATAAATATTAAAAAGTCAACTCCTATGAAGAGATGATGCAGTTAGAGCGTTCTATGAACTGAAAAATCACTGACAGAAGTTTGCCTTTTCTCTTGAACAGGATAATTAGTTATTAATTTTTCTGGTATGCTAGAGAAAGCAACAGAATAAAGTCAAGAGGATTAACATGAAAGGCAGAAAATCTGGTAAGCTGCCTAACCAAAAAGTACTGGTTTATGTAGTCTTCCTCTTCAAATTCTTTCTTAACCTTCAGCCAGTTTCATAATGCCGTACACCACTTGGAAATGGAGCATCCTCAACAGTTTTTAAGAGTGAAAGACAGCTCCTAAATTTCACTGCACATCACCCAAGGCTGTAACACCAACTCAAGGACAGCCTATGCTGCAGCCAGAAGCCCAGCATTCCTCAGTCTCCTTTGTTACTTATTATCTCTGCTCATGGAAAGTTCCAGTAAGTTACAGCTTGACATGATCTTTTGGAGAACCTTGGCCTCAACTTGGCATCTCACTCTACCCTTGGCATTTCTGCTGAAAAGTTGCCAAAACAGCCATGTTTTTGTGATACAGACCCAAGATCTGGGCTCCAAAAAATGACACCTTTTTACAGTGACAGAGTTGGTGGGTTTTTTGTTCCTAGATTTAATTTCATGGGATGAGACAATGAGTGATTAAAACAGACAAAATATTGCACATACTAAAAGACTTACAAATCTATCAAGATCTGCAGGCCATTATCCCAGCTTAGGAAAACAGGAAAAGAGGTCTCTTTTAGAAACAGAGAAGAAAAGACTGGACATCAGCTAGAGAAGAGGAACCCCTATCAATCCAATAGCTACATTGAGAAGCACACTTACTAGAAGAACAGAATAATTTTTGTACAACACACGAAATAGGGGAGTCAAACTGTGTTTCTAAATGCAGGCACTATTAGTGAATGTTGCTGGACTCACCTGCAGATCAGACAGCATGCTCAACAAACTCCTCAACAAACTCCTGTCCACAGCTTCGCCGTTTCTTTCTCGTTCAATCAGCAGGAGAATTCCATCAATAGTCTTGGTCTGAACTTGCTTGTCACTAATGATGTGGTTTCTAAATAACTCTAGCCCCATATCCCTGTGTGAATATTGAAAATTAGGAAGTCACGCTGTTGATTCTCTTGAAAAATCTCTATCTCAGTCTGAGAAAAATAAACGTATATAAAATACATATAGTGCACATATATTATGCAGAAAGACAATATTAATGGTGTGCATATTCTTTTTTGACACTATCCACTAACAAATCTATAACAAGAATTACCATAAAAATACCAGGTCACATGCTACCAGATGCATACACTTCAACTGAGAACTGTGATCAGCCTATCTATCTTTCACATAATGGACTACAACTTTCTCTGTTTGTCAAAAAATTAGTAAAAATATCTAAACATATACATAAGATTCCCCAGATCCGTCAACCTCTCTGCAATTTGTAAGTTTTTAAAAAAGCATGAATTCTTTTCACCTCTAGGATCTTATCACCTGTATCAGATTCTTGTTTCATTCCAAGATGAGGAATGGTGCCTCTATGCCATGAATCAGCCAATAATTAAATATTGTCTTGGCCATAGAAAATTGAGGATTCTCAGATAAAATATTACCCCCAATTTCTTCACATGTATGAAGATTCAATAAAAGGAATTTCCCCAGTATGAGAACAGAGCTCTTGAACACCATATAATAAAAGCAAGCCTAGCACAAAGAGCTGGAAGAAAACTACTTCAGATGTTGGAAAGAAAGATGTCCACTGGACAAGCAAGAGGTGAGAGAAAGATGCCAAGCTCTTCAGACAGCCTGAGTGTCGTGGGTTCAACCTTGGCAAAATGCTAAACCCACCCACCCAAGAGTCCAGATCAGTCAGGCAGGGAAAAGACATACTTTTACTTCAGTACTTTATCTACCTTTTTTTTTCTTTAGAGGAAGTAACAATACCAGAAAATTTTGGCAAAGCCTGGATTTGTTTGCTGGGCAGTGATAAAAAATGCCCTCTAGAGAGATGCTTGAAAACAGAATGCCCAAAGATTCAGCTGTGGTGGGCTGAAAGTACAGAAGCATCATCTCAATGCTCTGAGACACAGCTCTCAACTCTCAAGAGGCCACTGCTGGAAAGATAATCTGCACCTTGTCACTGTATCTGACTCAAAAAAACAGAGCAAGAAGTTGAATGTTGAATTTTGTCAACACCAGGAGCACCTGAAGTAATGCTGGGCCAGTGCTAAGGTGCAGAGGTAGCAGTCAAGAGGAGGCTGTGACAACTACAGCTAAACATGCCTTATGTTCACAGACCTTCTTTTATCCTCAATTTACAATGAATATTCCGGGGGAAGGAGGAAATGATACATGTGTACATGCTGACACATTTATTTCCAAAAGTTGACATAAAATTTTAAAGATCTGTTAAACAGATCAAATATAATATGAAAAATTCATTTTCAACCTTGGCAAATCTTACAGCATGTCCACACTATAGAGATTTGAGAAATACTTACATGGATACCTACCATATAGAAGGAAGCATTGAATTTTGAAGCACATAGGTACGATCCAAAAATAAGAAAATGCTTCTGATCATGATCTGAAAATATATAAAGAAAATGTTTTTTCTTCACCACCATGTGGTATTTTAAATTATAAAATGAATTCTGAAAACCTGTATCAATAGACATGCACCTTAATTACTGATGTAGGTATTTTCAACTTACTTTTCAACTGGTACAGCTAGTGGTATGCAATTTATTGAAATTAATAGTAAGTGGTATTACCAAGTACATTTAAGACAGTGTTCAAAGTCATAACCATTCACTAAACAGTTTTATTAACCTGCTAGGAGTTTTATACCATTGAGATACATCAGCTATTCACACAGTACTACCAAAACAGTCAGTAAACACCCTGAACTAGCACACTGCCATGGTTTTTGCTTTAAAATCTTAAAAAAGGCAGCTTTATGCAGAAACAGTACTAAGCTATGCAACAGATCTTTTAATAATAAAAGTTAGCTGCCAAAATTCATGAGAAAAACAGAGATACATTAAATCTAACAGGACAAAAAAGGTACAAAAATGTATTCTCATTTTTATTTTAAAAAGTAGGAGGAGGTGGTTTTTTAGCTTATTACTCTTGCACATTCAAAATCCATTTTAAACTTTACTCATAAAAGGGCTGCCCAGCTCTAAGTTTAGCATTAGCATAACTCAGGATGTCAGTCACTAACTCACCCCCAGGCCAGATACAGAGATTTCTATTCTCAGCTGTCCACCTACTCCTTCCCTAAAAGATTTCATTGCTTCTGAAGCAATTCTCAAACTGATATAGCCTTTGGCCAAGAATATAAAAGCAAAACAGAAGTAAGCCTGATTTTTTTTTTCTTAAATACCGTAAGTGCTAATCCAGCACATGGGCAAGAAAGCCACTTGCTACAGGTTGTTGCTTTAAGGAAAACAGGAAAAAAAAAAAGAATGCTCACAAGTAATTAAAGTTGACAGCATTCATAGTTTATAAAAACACAGGCTCAGTTTAACCACATTTTCAAGGCAATAAACTTCAACTCTGTTTTCATTAGACTGTTCAGTTTGCTTTGAATAATTTCCCTAACTCTATACATTTTTAATTCAGATAAAAATCACACATCTCTGCCCATCCCTTGCAGGGAAAGAGAGAGGGGTGGATTTAAGAAATGAAAATAGAAATTCAACCATTTGGGGCATTTGCAGCCAAAGCTAAGTGACAATGCAAGAAAAACTCATTGAAAAATGCTTGTCTAGAATTATAATGATGCCTTCTTAAAGGCACAATTCTCACGGAGTGTGTCAGAGAGAATTTTGTTCTGTAACATAAATCATTGTGAAGGTAGGAGACAAGAAAGGCAGGAAGAAAGCAAGTTTCAGTTCTTTAACCTTCCTGTTTCTTAGCTCTGTAGTCAGGATAATCATCACTGCTTTGAAAAAAAAAATAGTCAGAAATTAACCTAGTTTTTGAAGCTAACCTGGTTAGTTTCTTTCCACATATAGAAAGAAAGGTGTCTTTCTGAATGATATGTCAACTTCATATGAAGCCTATGAAAGTCAAAGGTAACACAACAGAACGTAATTTTCAACAACAAAACTGCCCTCAGCCAGCAAAGGGGAAAAAGAAAAGCAATGCTGAAACTTGGAGGAGCTGCAGCACAGTTCCAAAAGTTAAAACTATGACAAACTAAGTTTTGCCAGATTTTGCACCTCAAGGATATGTATTCTGAACAAACATTCAACTTACCATTTGTCTGCAATGATCTTGCCAGCATTTATTTATCTTCTTTAAAAATAAAAGACTATCCAGAGAATCTGTACAGTACCTATTAAGGAAAACTACTTTGCCAGTATCTTTTGAGGCCAGATTCTGGAGATGATCTTTGCCAGCCATTAAGCACAGCTGCTCCATGGATATTCCAATGTTCCTGTGCCTGCCAGAGATAAACCGTTAATTGCAGAGCTTCCACCCAGCACAGGGGCTGGCAGTTCTCCAAAAGGCCTCCCTATGTTGTCAAGGAATAACACTCACTGCTCTTCAGTAATACCATCTAGTGGCTGTACTGTATAACCTTAATATAGATTTAAACAGAAATCCCTCCAATGTCAAAAACAACCTTTCACCAATGGAGGTGAGAGGGATGGAAAGGTTATTTTGTTTGTCTAATGAGTTCACACTGTGCACAACAGGAGTGACCCTAATCTCTTAAAAGCAGTTACAGTTCTAAATAATCCTCAACAAATCCAAATACCACCCTTTTCATATACATCTCCAGGTCACCCAAAGTAATCTACAGACTTTTCTTCATTACACAACAGATCCAACTGTTATTTACAAATAACAGAATTTTCATGTGTCATATGAGTAAATCTAAATGAGGCTTTACCTTCCTCTCCCACACATTATCATCTCCAACTCACTCTGGCCAAATCTGATTAATCTGATCTCATGTCCTTGGGATATAAAGTGGTATACCTGTAAAATACAGAACTCTCGACCCTCCAACCACCAGTTCTGTCAAAAGGGCAGGGTGAAAGCAAATTTTTAAGTCTGAAGTAGCACAGATGCAAAAAATGGTTGGCTGTACACTGTTTTAAAGGAGACTGTAAGATTTGTTTGTCAGAGATCATTGTTTGTTCAAGAGAATACTGTACTGACTAATGTGCTGTGTAGAAGCCAGACTCCTTAAAAGGCACTGCAAAAAAAAAGGAAAGCACCCAAAACCACATAACCCAAAGCCATATTAGTACTTAGCTATGCAACAGGGGAAAAAGAATTACATTCTCTATGACCGCAGGCACCTACCTGTGGAATGCAGTGAACTTCAGTAAACCATGGGGAAATCTGCCATAAAACTCCATGTTTCTGTGCCTCCCAAACAACCTCCTGAACTCAGAGCTCTCTCACAAGAACCTCTCAAGGTGCACATAAGATACCTGAAGGCTTGTTGAAAGCCTTTGTGACACATTGCTGCTGACCACTAGTTATTATTGGTCAAACAGTTGCACTTTGTTTGAGAATTTTTTTACTACTGAAAAAATCACTGTGGTAATTTTTTTTTTAAAGCTAATGCTATCGTGAGCACCTTGACTACTCACCTGCCACAGAAATTCATCACTAACATGAAATCTCATAGTGCTATTGAAATTTTATGGGTTAGGTGCAAAATTTGCCTTTCTATTAAAACAATAAGTAAATCCTTACTAGCATGCTACTTACAGGTACATAGAAATGATTTACCCAGACAACTGAAGTTGCTTATTCCTGATTTGAAAAATATATAAGTGATCAAAGAACCTCTTTAACACAGAGAATTACTGATGTCATTTTTACAAAGTGATGTTTTAAAAAGTAACAATTTAAACCAATAATTCTAATCACTTCTGTGCATGACAAAAGGATATTCTCTAAACTGAAGGATTTGTGCTTTAACATGCTCTTCACAGACTTGTCGCAGCTGTTTGTACAGTGTAGCAGAGACTTTGTAAGAGCAGAGATTTTCAACAGCCTAAAAAAACAAAACAAGATTAGGAACGAAACAAAAAAAAGAACTCAAATCTTTGTGTCTGTGTAACTGAGCCTGACAATAAAGAAAAAAAAAATCAGTATTATATGTTTAATGTACACAAAACCAAAACACCAAAATGAAATTCTGTAGAAAAATTAAGACTTCTTGACTCCTTTCTGATTTTGGTCCCTTCTTAGGCTGCTAGACTGTGTACAAACAAGGTCCACCATCAGAATCTAGGTCATATTTCAGATGTGTTGTTAAACATTACCAGAATTCCACCTCCTATACTGAGCAGCAGAACTCCTCCTGTTAGGTCTATTTTGTGCACCCGTCAGTATCTGCTTACATGTGC